>JACCPG010004153.1:0-45897 GCA_016069955.1 Drepana arcuata | reverse complement strand
CACCGACTATTCACACGCGTTTGATTTGTTTCTCTAACGTATCCAGGTTTCCTCTCAATGTTTCCTTCACTGGGCTCGTGGGTATTATAAATTGCAATCCTTGTGTTGCATGCATCTACTCGAACCATTCGGCCACCAGGGCTGTTCTTTTTCGTATTTCGTATTGTTTGGCCAATCAACACAATATGTTTATGAGTTGCTCTAACCTATGAGCACCTAATGAACCCATGCGTTATTCTGACGTATGAGATACATTGCTGAAGTTTCATGAAAATTCAATGTGAAAAAGTAAAAACGTCTTCACAAATTTTCACATTTACAATACTAGTCAACAATTAATAATATTTACAAAGAACAGTTGAAACTAACTACTCATAGATAAAATATTTGTCCCAAATCGGTATCCGTAGGCAACGTGCCAAGAAGACTAGCAGCATTGCCACGGTGGATAGCAATGCTGATTCTCTGAGCGAGATATGTTATGCAATACTAGTAGTATTAAAAAGCAGCTTTTTTTAATTCAACACTACACTTGAGGATTTTATATTAATTGGTTGCTATTTATATTAATAGGTTGCTATTAATGTTTTGCAAAATGCCTTTGAACAGTACGGTCGATACGAGTATTATACAAGTATTGATTACGCAATTTCTAGACGTGTCCACAGTGCTTACTTGGATTTGCAAATGCGTGTCTACGCAGAATACCGTTCATAAGTCGGTGATATAAATAGAAACGGTATAATTATTGGATATTTAAAGGCCGCCAGAGATATATTTTAGGTGCCAACGCGACAGATGGCAAGCCGTTACTCAAGCACGACTATACATACGCCTTTGAATTTCGTCTCAAACGTATGGAGGTTTCCTCTCGATGTTTTCCTTCACCTTAAAGGTGGTGTGACTGAGCATTCAGTTATGGGACCCCGCTATTGAGCTTATGGAAATCATTAAGGAGTTTCCTTCCGCGAACGCTCAGGCTATGGAATAAGCTCCCCGTTGAGGTATTCCCTGGAGAGTACAGCACGGAGTTCTCCAAGAAGGGTGTGAAGAGATTCCTACAGGGTCAGCAACGCGCGAGTATACCCCTGGTGTTGCAACCGCTTACCATCAGGCAGACCGCATGATTGTCAACCATGTCGTGAAAAAAAAATTTATAAAAATTTGAACATCAGATTTAACCTCTATCCCGCAACATGACACTACCTACTCAAACCACAACAGTAATTTTGAATTTTTTTGTTATAGTAATAACATTTACTAACTACAGTACATAATACGGTACGGTATCAACCAATTCGTTTCAAGCTCGCTGGAAAAACCGCCAACAATAACCATGGCCCACTAGTATTCGTGCAAAGTATGTAGTTTGAAATGTCAAGCTTGACAGAGCACGTCACTACTTATCGATCGAGCACATCGACATCTGCATAGCGGGTCCTTGACACGTTGATACTTCACTATCAGATAGTAAGCCGGGGGCGTCTGTGCGCTTTGTGCATTGATACTAGCTGTGAATAATTAAGCACCTGTATAACTGTATTGTACATAGCACTACTAATATTATGGATGCGACAGTTTTTTATGCACGCTAGAACGATTCAGCGAAATTGTATTAAATTTGGCACCAACATAGCTAATTAGATGGATTAACACACTGGATTACTTTTATTCTAGCAAAAAATTACGTTAGCTATAGCAGAAGCCTCTTCATTACTCTGTTGTAAGTTAAGGTTCAGAACAAGAACAGAAAAAAAACACATTTTAAATTAAAGTATGCGACAACAGTGTACATATTATAAGGTAGAAACCTTGTTCATCAATTTAAATGTTATCTAAAAGGGAGTCTGTATTAACCGCAATCGCTTCGCTCTACGAATCCACTGAACGGCTCGTCCCATAGCTTCCGGGCTGAGAATTTTAAGAACAAATATTATAAGGTAGGTAGGGCATAGCGGGTTTCCCGTTCGAAATTGGAGCTGCCCGACTGGGGCAGGACCTCCACCTTATAGAAGTCCGTAGCCAAATAACACAATTTATTGTGTTGTGTTCCTACGCGGTGAATAAGGTTACCAGTAATGACCTCCTTGGGGAGGGGGGAGGATTGTTATATTGTGTTGGCAGCAGAGGGATTAGTCCCTTTATGCTGCCAACACAATAGCTCTCCGAAAATAGAGTGGCAACGCGCAAGTGATACTTCGGTATTGCATGCGTAAATAGGGTGCGGTAACCGTTTTCCATCGGGTGAGCCGTATGCTTGTTTGCCACTCTTGTTGTATAAAAAAAAAATACTTGATGTAAAACAAAAATCACAAAATCAAATGATAACGACTAAAATACAGCGAAGTTCCACAACAAAGAAACGCCGGCTTGTATTTTATGATCGATGAGGAAGCGGCGGTAAAATGATAAATTGTCTGTTAAAAATATATTTTCATAACCTTATTTTCTCGTCCAAACGGACACAATTTAATGATGTCACTTACGTTGCTTACAAAAAGTATATTTACACGAAAATCTGAAAATATAGTAGACTAGCTGTCTCCCGTGGTTTCACAATCGCTAAATTTGATTCTTCCATATATTGTGTTCACTGCTTCGCTCCTTAGGCTAATGATATATCATTACGATAAAGAATCATGACGACTAACTAACGCAAAAATATTTCATAGAAGCATTATAATTCTTTTTTTTTTATACAACAAGAGTGGCAAGCAAGCATACGGCCCATCTGATGGGAAACGGTTACCGCAGCCTATTTACGCTCACGATACCGAAGTATCACTTGCGTGTGGCCACTCTGTGTTCGGAGAGTTATAGTGTGTTAGCAGCATAATTGGTTTAATCCCTCTGCTTCCAACACAATGTAACAATCCTCCCCCCTCCCCAAGGAGCTCATTACTGGAAACCTTATTCACCGCGTAGGAACACAGCACAAAAATTGTGTTAATTGGCTACGGACTTCCATAAGGTGGAGGTCCTGCCCCAGTCGGGCAGCTCCGAATTCGAACGGGAAACCCGTTATGCCCTACCTCTCTATACAAATTCACTCGCCAGTGAAGTATTACTTGTAGATAGTGCCATCCACGAAGACGCAACCCACCAATTTCTACTTGAGGCAATCGCGGGATGCGGGGATTATGACCCGAGTCTATTAATTGTAGTGTGCGTATTCACTCATAGGTAATCAGTGTGTACCGACAATACCCAAACATGAGTGGAAGGTTGTACACTTACACTATAAACTGTAGGGAAGAATAGTGGGGCGCGTCTTCGTGGATGGAACTATCTATTACTTTCCTTGAGGAATTTTAAACATTTTAACAGAGAAACACACTAGCTAAGCAGTGTCATTTGGTAGACTTTTCTGTAAGCTGAAAGTGCAGGCAGTGAGCCTTATCCAATTCTGAACGGAAGAACTCTACCACTCTACAGCTGCGCGCTGATTACTGGTGGTCTTGGTAGGGGATCGAGCCACCCGGTCTTGGACTGACCATTTAAGAAGGCATGATCTGCGCATGTCACCGAATCTACCTAATTCCTGGCTACCAACATGAACATTTGTTGTTAAGCCGCCCGGGCCCTTCCGGCCCAATCCAAAAACGAATATCTTTTATTCAAGTATTTAACCGACTATAAAGCATTTTACAGACGCAAACATCGATAACCCAAACAAACACATACCTCTTTATATTTCCTTTCAAACATATAATAACTCATTGGCACTCACTTAAATTCGATCGCGGACTGAGCAATTAGCCCCAGTTCTCAACCACTGCTTCTGCTATGCCGAATAAGGAATTCTGAACATTTTTACCTTTTTAAACCAACTATTGAATGTTGAAAAAGTTTTCACGCAACTTATAAAAATATTATAAGGCTCGATGAACGATTACACAGTTATTAATACACGCATAACCATACAAATATACACACACACACACTCTTCTACACCTCTGTCGATATGCTCGACCTAACAAGTGGCACTTTTTGGCTCAAAAAATATCTAGATGACATAATATAATAATAATATAATAATATATCCTCACGCCTTCCCACAAGGGAGCCCGAAGGGGTAGGCAGAGGTGTATAGGTGCCAACGTGACAGATGGCGAGTCCATCGCCGTTACTCAAGCACGACTATACATACGCCTTTGAATTTCTTCTCAGACGTATACAGGTTTTCTCTCGATGTTTTCCTTCATCGTTAAGCTCGTGGTGTGACTAATCATTGTACTTATATTATTTTAATTTGATTACGATTATTATCCCTTGAATGGACATATCGAATGTGAAAAGAGTGACTTATCTTTGGTTCCTGCCGTACGGAATGTCAAAAACCAAGTAAGTGAAACTTCAATCAAATCACATGCCATTAGTGTACGGACCTTTAAATGTGGACTCTATCAGACTCAAGTTAAAGTATATTTTTATTTTCCTAGCTGGGAGGCTTCGAAGGGTGCGTAATAGCTTCCGTACGATAGCTGAATGGTTGAAAGCAAATGGTTTTTGAGGTTGATGTCGAGCAAACTGAACGATTCTTTTAACGAACGTTAGCAAAGTTGATGTTGAATATTACATCACAGTAGGTCCTTGAAAATATTACATCACAGTAGGTCCTTGAAAATATTACATCACAGTAGGTCCTTGAAAATAATACATCACAGTAGGCAGTAGGTCCTTGAAAATAAATTAACTGCTTTATAATTTTGCCATAGAGTAAAGACAATCAAAATTCTTTAATGCTTAGTCTAATACTTAATGCTTAATACTCGATGCGCATTGGCCGGACGGCTATTAGGGCGTGCCCCCGAGGCGACGCGCACCAGTCCGTCCCCGCTGGTGCGAAAAATTCTGCACAGTGCGGCGATGGGGACCGCCACCCATCACGCGGAGTGCCTCACGGCGGGAAGTGGAGCGTGGAGTGTAGGATGGGTGTATGGAATGTAAGAGGAGGTATGGCTGATAAGATGAACGAATTGATCGATGTTATGACAGAGAGCGAGTTAGATGTTGTGTGCTTGTCTGAAACCAAGCGGAAGGGTAGTGGAGTAGACGAGCTCCCGGGCGGGAGTTTAGTGCTGCGGTCAGGAGTGGCAAACACCGAGCACGCCAGCCAGGGAGTGGGAATTCTACTATCCAGCCGCTTGGCAGAATGTATGATAAGTTATGATGCGGTGAGCCCCAGACTTATTTGGGCTCGCTTTAAAATAGGCCTTACCCGACTGTTTTAGTCGCGGTATATGCTCCGGTGGCCTCAGCGGACACTTGCGACCTGAATAAGTTCTGGGAATGTGTGAGTAATGTTCTAGAGACGAAAGAAGGGAATGAAAAGCCGATTATTTGTGGTGATCTGAATGGATGGGTCGGGACAGCCCGTAAGGATTACGAGGCAGTACTCGGCAAGTATGGTGATAAGAGAGTGAACGAGGCAGGCGAGCTGATATTAGATGTATGCATGGAGAGAGACCTTTTTGTGGCGAACACCATGTTCGACCACAAAAGGATTCATCAGTATACATGGGAACGGAAAAATGAGCGAAGCATGATAGATCTGTTTCTAATAGATCAGTGACTCAGAACACAGGTGATGGACACCAGGGTGTATAGGGGAGCTGACCTGGGAACGGACCACTTCCTAGTTATAACTAGGATAAGAGGTCTGTTCGCGGGCTGGCGATTCCGCGCTGGGGGTCCCTGTTCTGCAGTCGCAGACCGCATCAAAAGCTGGAGGCTTCAAGATGCGGCTATTAGAGACAGATATCAAGAAAGGGTATCTGAACAGCCAGCCTGTCCACCGAAAGATGTGTTTGAGAGTGTCGATGTTTGTTGGCAGTTCCTTAAGTCCAGCATATTATGCGCCGCGAAAGAGGTTTGTGGCATTTCGAAAGGGCGGACAACCAAAAATGGCGATGGTTGGTGGGATGATGAAGCGAAAGAAGAAGTTAAAAAGAAGAAGGATGCAAGGCAAGACATTTTGGCTATGTCCAGCTCAAGTGAGAGTATGAAAGAAAAGATGAAAGAAAAATACCGCCTGCAAAAAAATCGTACGAAAGGGATAATAGCTCAGAAGCGTGAGAGGTTCCAAATGACTGTAGACGAAAAACTGTCACAGAATTTCAAGGACAATGCAAAACTTTTTTGGAGGGAAGTTAAGAAGTCCAGAAATTGTGTTACAGCTAGTGGTAGGATGAATGTGATTTTCTCGAAGGACAATAACATACTGACTGACAAAACAGACGTCCTCAGGCGATGGAGTGAATTTTACAAAGATATGTATGATGATGATGCCGCTGATCTACTCACAGAGCTGCCTCCAACAGAATCTGTCGAGGATCCTATAGCGGATAAAATAAGTATGGGAGAGATTGTAAGCGCGATAAGAAGTCTGAAATGTGGAAAAGCTGCGGGAATAGATGGGATTACGGCTGAGATGATCAAGTACGGCGGACCAGCGGTCTGGGACGTCATCTATTTGCTATGCAATCTTTGCTGGGAAAAGGGTGATGTTCCGGACGATTGGAGGCGAGCAGTCATCGTGCCTTTCTATAAAAGAAAGGGATCACGATTGGACTGCTCAAACTACAGAGCCATCAGCTTGGTCAGCTTAGCTAGTAAAGTGTATACGAAGATCCTGACGATGAGAATGCAAGAGCGATCCGAAAGATTTCTCTGGGAATCCCAAGGTGGATTTAGACCAGGAAGAGGATGTATGGATCAAACCTTCTCGCTTCGCGGAATCGCGGAAAAGTTTTTGGATATTAACCAAAGGGTTTTCTGCGCTTTCGTCGACTTGGAGAAGGCATTTGATAGAGTCGTACGAAAGAAACTCTGGGACGTGTTGCCTGGATATGGAGTGAGCAGTTCCCTACTGCATGCCGTGAAATCACTCTATAGTGATAGCGGGGCGTGCGTTAGGGTTAATGGTGAGATGTCACCCTGGTTTGATGTGAAGTCGGGGTCAAACAAGGGTGTATCATGTCTGCCTGGCTGTTCATTATATATCTAGATAACTGTCTGAGAGCACTAAGAACGAACGGATGTGGAGTGAAAATGGGAAACTTAGTGGTCAACTGTCTATTATACGCCGATGACGCGGTTTTACTGGCGTCATCAGAGGGCGAACTGCAGTCACTAGTTACCATAATGAAAGTAGAATGTGAAAAGAAGGGGCTGCGCCTAAACGCTGGCAAGACTAAGGTTCTGGTATTCGAAAGAGATGAACAAGTGACCGAGTGTGCTATATCGGTAAATGGGCAAATTCTAGAGCAAGTGAATGACTTTGTATATCTTGGAAGCATGTTCACACGAGATGGAAAGTATGAAAAAGATATTGAAAGAAGGATAACCGCCGGAAATAAGGTGAATGGAGCCATGTCGGCGTTGATGGGCAGTAAAAGTCTGAGCAAGAATGCTCGAGTTGCTGTCCACAACGCGATATTGGTACCTACCTTATTGTATGGCAGCGAATCCTGGGTATGTCAGAGGAAGTATGAAAATAGCTTGAATGTAGTCGAGATGCGATCTCTTCGAAAAATGTGCGGCGTAACGATATTAGATCGAATCCGCAATTAAGAGATTCGCAAATCAACTGGTGTGAATGAGGGCGTGATTGTAAAGATGAAGAAAGGCATGTTACGTTGGTTTGGACACATAGAAAGGATGAGTGAAGAAAGATTGACGAAACAGATATACAAAGCAAAAGTGTGTGCAAGAAGAGGCAGAGGAAGGCCACGTTCCAACTACAACTACACAACTACAAAACTGGATCAAATAGATCGGACTCTGAAGGACGGGAACGTTAAGAGTACTCGAAACCGACGAGCATGTATGAAGAGACTGATGAATGTGGACGAAGCGAAAGAGGTATGTAAGTCTAGAGAGAACTGGCGCTCTATACTCTCTGCCTACCCCGTTAGGGACTTGGCGTGATGATATGTATGTGTGTGTGTATGTATGTTTCTATTTCATCCTCTCAACTGTCACACCTACCTTTTCTTTCTCTGTTTCTTATCTCTCTCTACACTTGGGTTGCCTGGTAGAAATCGCTTTTGCGATAAGGCCGCCTATTGTGCCTACTATATGTTTTTCTTTGTCATTTCTGTTTGTTTTTGTAAATGTGTGTGTTTGTACAATAAAGGATATATTATTATTATTATTATTATTATTATTATTATTATTATTATAATCGCTGTTCTACGGGGGGAGGTGTTATGGAACCCTAATACACTAATACCGCTGACATGGACATCGGCTCACAGCATTGCACAATGCACCGGACAGTGGCACTAGGCGCAGCGTCAGCATAATGTGAATTAGGTCAATGAGTCGAATATGGGATGTCAATGCACCCTAATACACTAATACCGCTGACATGGACATCGGCTCACAGCATTGCACAATGCACCGGACAGTGGCACGAGGCGCAGCGTCAGCATAATGTGAATTAGGTCAATGAGTCGAATATGGGATGTCAATGCACCCTAATACACTAATACCGCTGACATGGACATCGGCTCACAGCAGTGCACAATGCACCGGACGGTAGCACGAGGCGCAGCGTCAGCATAATGTAAATTGGGTTAATGATCCGAATATAGGTATAAAAACTTTAATTAATATATTCATTATATGATCACACTTCGATCAACTAGCATAAGTAATTAGTTGTAATGTAATTTTATTTTAATTAAAATAAGTTATATTGGACTGGTTTTTTTTGCAACCTCCGGCTGTAGAATCCATAATTAACTCCCTTTGAATGTAGAATTAGAAAACATTAATGTCATAATAGATACAAGTGAACTAAACACTTTCTATATTAATAAGCAAATAGTATTTGTCGCTAAAATTCCGTTAGTTCAACATAAGATATATGATGCATATAAAAGCATCCCTGTTCCTACACCACATGATTTTAAAAACCCATACTCATACTCACTTATTATACCTACTTCTAGTTACATAATTATAAGTAAAGATAAGGATTCCTATTGCTATTTAGATAGTTTGAAATCATGTAAAAGAATTCCAGACAATGTATACATATGTAGTGCCGAAAATCAATATTTAAACCCTTCCAATTGAACAATCCAAGTAATGAAACAAATAATGTTCAAAGTTGTATTTAACTTGCCAGAACAATGTAACTTAAAATTTATTCATGGAAAAATCGATATCTGGCAGAAACTCCAAAATAATAAATATTTGTATGTCCAAACTGAAATTTCAAAATTAGTGATTGATTGTTATTCCAAGGTATCCGAATATAAGATAATCGGCACAGGACTTCTAACTTTACCGAATAACTGTACCGCTTATTGTAAAAATAGAGAACTAACTGGGAAGTTAGATATAAAAATGAACATCAACCCAATATTAACAGATTACAATATTATCGTGCATATGCAGCCGTTGTGGCCGAGTGGTTCGAGCAGTTGCCTGCGACGCAAAGGTCGCAAGTTCGAATCCCGACTGTACCAATGAGTTTTTCTGAACTTAAGTACAGTGATTAGTCACACCACGAGCTTTACGGTGAAGGAAAACATCGAGAGGAAACCTGCATACGTCTGAGAAGAAATTCAAAAGGCGTATGTATAGTCGTACTTGAGTAACGGCGATGGACTCGCCATCTGTCACGTTGGCACCTAATATAACTCTGGCGGAAAGTGGGTGTGTGGGTATTACCTATACACCTCTGCCTACCCCTTCGGGGACCCTTGTGGGAAGGCGTGAGGATATTATTATTATTATTATTATTATTATTATTATTATACAATATTATCAATGACTCATGCTGTGATTTACAGAAATTTAATGTGGCTAATGTACCGCCACTAAAAATTTCAAATATTAACTTGGAGAGTTTAAAAAACCTAAAATAAATATCTGACCAGATTATATTAAAATCAAATCAAATAATACATGACTCAGACAACCTTCTGGAATATCAATCTAGCTATCCAATATTAACATATTGTATTTTAGTAGTAATTATTATCTTTTTAATGTATATATTATACATGAAATTCGGGTCCTTCATTAAAGAATAAGAATATCGACCTATTTCTATCCTACCTTTCCTGTCCAAGGTGTTGGAAAAACTAGTTTACAAACAGTTAAGTACGCACTTGGCACAATATTACCTCCTCAATCCCTTCCAATCTGGCTTCCAGCCAGGCCATAGTACCACTACGGCCTTGGTTAAAGTCACTGATGACATACGTGCTGGCATGGAAAAATCACAGCTGACAATCCTGACGCTGCTCGATTTCAGCAACGCATTCAACACCGTCGATTTCGACATACTGCTTGCCATACTAGGTTCCCTTAACTTATCTCCAACGGTAATTGACTGGTTTCGAAGTTACTTGTTCGGACGCAGGCAGCGTATACGCCTAGATGATAGATTATCGTCGTGGTGTTTTACGTCTGCAGGCGTCCCACAAGGTGGCGTCTTATCTCCACTTCTTTTCTCAATATTTATTAAATCTATCACTCTCAATATCACTTCATCTTACCACCTATATGCAGACGATCTCCAGATTTACACACAAGCGTCTCTTTCTTCTCTCCCTTGTGCTATCAGAGTTACCAATATGGATCTGGATTTAATATCTGACTGGAGCAGAAATTATAGGCTCCTAGTAAATCCTGCAAAATCTCAGTCCACAATTATTGGTTCAAGTAGACTGATGGCCCAGGTGGAGTGGGAACGGACGCCGCCTATCTTTTTTGACAGTGTTACAATACCCTTTAGCGATGTCGTCAAGGAGAATTTCTTGCCTATAGATACTAAAATTGCGCTATCCCAAGCATTACTCCTTCCTATCCTTAACTATGCTGACGTCAGCTATCTTGACCTTACTGAGGAGCAACTTAATAAACTTGAGCGCCTTCAAAATTTTTGCATACGTTTCGTATTTGGGTTACGCCAATATGACCACATTACTGAATTTCGCCGTAAGCTCAAGTGGCTACCCATCCGACTTCGCCGGAATACACCTATCCTATCACTTCTTTACAAAACTTTGTTTGATCCTAGAGCCCCCATGTACCTTCAGGAACGCTTTGAATTTCTTTTTTGCAACCTGCACCTACTCCGTAAAACCAGGGAACTTATCCTTAAAACTCCTACCTTTACCTCTTCTTCCTATTCCAAGTCCTTCACTGTGCAAGCTGTCCGTCTATGGAACTCGCTGCCCCAGAACATCAGACTGGCAGAATCATTGAACTCCTTCAAGAACCTTTTATTCGAATACTATTTTTCTTTATAACTTAGTATATGTATATTATAGTAATAAATAATATATCCTCACGCCTTCCCACAAGGGTTTCCGAAGGGGTAGGCAGAGGTGTATAGGTAATACCCACACACCCACTTTCCGCCAGAGGTAAATTAGGTGCCAACGTGACAGATGGCGAGTCCATCGCCGTTACTCAAGCACGACTATACATACGCCTTTGAATTTCTTCTCAGACGTATGCAGGTTTCCTCTCGATGTTTTCCTTCACCGTAAAGCTCGTGGTGTGACTAATCAGTGTACTTAAGTTTAGAAAAACTCATTGGTACAGTCGGGATTCGAACTTGCGACCTTTGCGTCGCAGGCAACTGCTCGAACCACTCGGCCACCACGGCTTATATTATTGTATATTATAGTAAATATGTATATTTCATCCGCTCAACTATCACACCTACCTTTTTTCTCTATTTCTTTTCTCTCTTCACTTGGTTGCCTGGAAGAGATCGCTTTTGCGATAAGGCCGCCTATTGTGCCTATTACATGTTATTCTCTGTCTTTTTGTCATCCTATTTGTTTGTATGTGTGTGTGTACAATAAAGAATATTATTCATCATCATCATCATCATATCATCACGCCAAGTCCCTAACGGGGTAGGCAGAGAGTATAGAGCGCCAGTTCTCTCTAGACTTACATACCTCTTTCGCTTCGTCTACATTCATCAGTCTCTTCATACATGCTCGTCGGTTTCGAGTACTCTTAACGTTCCCGTCCTTCAGAGTCCGATCGATTTGATCCAGGTAGTTGGAACGTGGCCTTCCTCTGCCTCTTCTTACACACACTTTCGCTTTGTATATCTGTTTCGTCAATCTTTCTTCACTCATCCTTTCTATGTGTCCAAACCAGCGTAACATGCCTTTCTTCATCTTTACAATCACGCCCTCATTCACGCCAGTTGATTTACGAATCTCTTCATTGCGGATTCGATCTAATATCGTTACGCCGCACATTTTTCGAAGAGATCGCATCTCGACTGCATTCAAGCTATTTTCATACTTCCTCTGACATACCCAGTAATCGCCAATATCGCGTTGTGGACAGCAACTCGAGCATTCTTGCTCAGACTTTTACTGCCCATCAACGCCGACATGGCTCCATTCACCTTATTTCCGGCGGTTATCCTTCTTTCAATATCTTTTTCATACTTTCCATCTCGTGTGAACATGCTTCCAAGATATACAAATTCATTCACTTGCTCTAGAATTTGCCCATTTACCGATATAGCACACTCGGTCACTTGTTCATCTCTTTCGAATACCAGAACCTTAGTCTTGCCAGCGTTTAGGCGCAGCCCCTTCTTTTCACATTCTGCTTTCATTATGGTAACTAGTGACTGCAGTTCGCCCTCTGATGACGCCAGTAAAACCGCGTCATCGGCGTATAATAGGCAGTTGACCACTAAGTTTCCCATTTTCACTCCACATCCGTTCGTTCTTAGTGCTCTCAGACAGTTATCTAGATATATAATGAACAGCCAGGCAGACATGATACACCCTTGTTTGACCCCGACTTCACATCAAACCAGGGTGACATCTCACCATTAACCCTAACGCACGCCTCGCTATCACTATAGAGTGATTTCACGGCATGCAGTAGGGAACTGCTCACTCCATATCCAGGCAACACGTCCCAGAGTTCCTTTCGTACGACTCTATCAAATGCCTTCTCCAAGTCGACGAAAGCGCAGGAAACCTTTTGGTTAATATCCAAAAACTTTTCCGCGATTCCGCGAAGCGAGAAGGTTTGATCCATACATCCTCTTCCTGGTCTAAATCCACCTTGGGATTCCCAGAGAAATCTTTCGGATCGCTCTTGCATTCTTATCGTCAGGATCTTCGTATACACTTTACTAGCTAAGCTGACCAAGCTGATGGCTCTGTAGTTTGAGCAGTTCAATCGTGATCCCTTTCCTTTATAGAAAGGCACGATGACTGCTCGCCTCCAGTCGTCCGGAACATCACCCTTTTCCCAGCAAAGATTGCATAGCAAATAGATGACGTCCCAGACCGCTGGTCCACCGTACTTGATCATCTCAGCCGTAATCCCATCTATTCCCGCAGCTTTTCCACATTCAGACTTCTTATCGCACTTACAATCTCTCCCATACTTATTTTATCCGCTATAGGATCCTCGACAGATTCTGTTGGAGGCAGCTCTGTGAGTAAATCAGCGGCATCATCATCATACATATCTTTGTAAAATTCACTCCATCGCCTGAGGACGTCTGTTTTGTCAGTCAGTATGTTATTGTCCTTCGAGAAAATCGCATTCATCCTACTACTAGCTGTAACACAATTTCTGGACTTCTTAACTTCCCTCCAAAAAAGTTTTGCATTGTCCTTGAAATTCTGTGACAGTTTTTCGTCTACAGTCATTTGGAACCTCTCACGCTTCTGAGCTATTATCTCTTTCGTACGATTTTTTTGCAGGCGGTATTTTCTTTCATCTTTTCTTTCATACTCTCACTTGAGCTGGACATAGCCAAAATGTCTTGCCTTGCATCCTTCTTCTTTTTAACTTCTTCTTTCACTTCATCATCCCACCAACCATCGCCATTTTTGGTTGTCCGCCCTTTCGAAATGCCACAAACCTCTTTCGCGGCGCATGATATGCTGGACTTAAGGAACTGCCAACAAACATCGACACTCTCAAACACATCTTTCGGTGGACAGGCTAGCTGTTCAGATACCCTTTCTTGATATCTGTCTCTAATAGCCGCATCTTGAAGCCTCCAGCTTTTGATGCGGTCTGCGACTTCAGAACAGGGACCCCCAGCGCGGGATCGCCAGCCCGCGAACAGACCCCTTATCCTAGTTATAACTAGGAAGTGGTCCGTTCCCAGGTCAGCTCCCCTATACGCCCTGGTGTCCATCACCTGTGTTCTGAGTCGCTGATCTATTAGAAACAGATCTATCATGCTTCGCTCATTTTTTCGTTCCCATGTATACTGATGAATCCTTTTGTGGTCGAACATGGTGTTCGCCACAAAAAGGTCTCTCTCCATGCATACATCTAATATCAGCTTGCCTGCCTCGTTCACTCTCTTATCACCGTACTTGCCGAGTACTGCCTCGTAATCCTTACGGGCTGTCCCGACCCATCCATTCAGATCACCACAAATAATCAGCTTTTCATTCCCTTCTTTCGTCTCTAGAACATTACTCACACATTCCCAGAACTTATTCAGGTCGCAAGCGTCCGCTGAGGCCACCGGAGCATATACCGCGACTAAAACAGTCGGGTAAGGCCTATTTTAAAGCGAGCCCAAATAAGTCTGGGGCTCACCGCATCATAACTTATCATACATTCTGCCAAGCGGCTGGATAGTAGAATTCCCACTCCCTGGCAGGCGTGCTCGGTGTTTGCCACTCCTGACCACAGCACTAAACTCCCGCCCGGGAGCTCGTCTACTCCACTACCCTTCCGCTTGGTTTCAGACAAGCACACAACATACCTCCTCTTACATTCCATACACCCATCCTACACTCCACACTCCACTTCCCGCCGTGAGGCACTCAGCGTGATGGGTGGCGGTCCCCATCGCCGCACTGTGCAGAATTTTTCGCACCAGCGGGGACGGACTGGTGCGTGTCGCCTCGGGGGCACGCCCTAACAGCCGTCCGGCCAATGCGCATCGAGTGGAATTGCAGCCCTCTGGGCTGGCAGGAATCGCGACGTGCACGCTTCCACTGTGATCCACTGAAGAATATTATTATTATTATTAAAGAAATATAAATTATCAATTCCCGATGGAAATTCTGATTATAATTCTGAAAAGATAGCTTCCCCTCGACTTAGAATATCCCCTTAAAACTTCGCGCTCAACCGCGTAAGTTTCTTCTTCTGCGGGGGCTGTTATGCCTGGGATTTGTAAGGGAAAATGCTAACATTTTACAGTGCTTGCAAAACCTAACTAGTTCTCGTTTATATCGTTAAGTCTGCATTGTAGAGGACTCTCACGGTATTCACCGTGGGTGACATCAGTTCGGTCCCAT
The DNA here is from genome assembly GCA_016069955.1 of Drepana arcuata. Taxonomy (NCBI): domain Eukaryota; kingdom Metazoa; phylum Arthropoda; class Insecta; order Lepidoptera; family Drepanidae; genus Drepana; species Drepana arcuata. Next base: position 30,601 of record JACCPG010004153.1, on the reverse strand, counting down.
CATCCATGCACGACGCATACCCGAATTCCCTGTATAATTTCCATATACAATGTATTAATATTTTGTATTAACTTTAACCTTTTAAAAATCTAAATAAAGTGTTAGATTCAATTTTCCTTTTTTAAAAAACCTTTAAGGAAAACCCTTATAACAGAACGAACCGCGTCCCCGTTTAGAGGGAGACGGGAAGATGCGGTGTCTCAAGAGCCGTGGCTCCAAGCGAAAGAGCAAGAACAAGAAAGCCGCACGCACAGTGGCGCCACTCGCGCAAACAAATGCGCCCGGCGCAGTGGCGCCACCTCCGCTAAACGTACCTATGAAAGCCGCCGAGGCGCGCTCCTCTGTACGAGGAACGCCGACGCCAAAAACGAATCCGAACTATCAAGACGAAGAACTTGCAACCGCATTAGAGGTACTACAGGAGGTGCTGGTGACGCTCCGCACCGGCGCCGACCCGATTCCCGCTCTCATGAGTGGCCTCTCGCGACTACTCGTGAGTAGGCCGCAACAAGCCGCTCAGGAGGCAAAGCGCCGCAGCCACTACCACCACAACCACGCAGCATGACCACCAACAACACTCCGAGAACCGCCTAGACGTCGCCCGCTCACCGGTCGTTAGCCGGGCCTCCCCCAACGGGGTCTCACCCGGCTGGCTTGCACCGCGCTGAGCGCGATGCGAAGATAGGACACCCGAGCGCGGCCTGTGTCACTGGTCCACCGGTGATCGGCAAGCGCACTTACCATCAGCCAGCACCCGCAGGCACACCCAAAGCCCCGCACGTTTTTACGTGCGGCGACTGACCCCTCCGTCAGGGGGCCACTAGCCCCGACACGGATTCCTCCACTCCCTTGCGGGGGTGTGAGACGACTTGGATAGATCGGGCTCATTCGCTGCTCAGACATCAACGGGAAAGGTGGTTGGTTTCGATACCACGTATTGTGAGTCCGTTCCATATTATTTTTACTCTGTTATTGTTTTGTTGTGTATTTTGTTTTCATAATTCTAAAAAGAGCCGTGGTGGCCGAGTGGTTCGAGCAGTTGCCTGCGACGCAAAGGTCGCAAGTTCGAATCCTGCCTGTACCAATGAGTTTTTCTGAACTTAAGTACAGTGATTAGTCACACCACGAGCTTTACGGTGAAGGAAAACATCGAGAGGAAACCTGCATACGTCTGAGAAGAAATTCAAGGCGTATGTATAGTCGTGCTTGAGTAACGGCGATGGACTCGCCATCTGTCACGTTGGCACCTAATATACCTCTGGCGGAAAGTGGGTGTGTGGGTATTACCTATACACCTCTGCCTACCCCTTCGGGGACCCTTGTGGGAAGGCGTGAGGATATAATTCTGATTTGAAAGTTAACGGTTGTTTTCGAGTTGTTATTGAATTGTTTTCAACGATCGATTTGAAATATGTAAAAGTCGTGTAATTTCGTCTGTAAATATTAATGTGAATTTAGTTTTAGATTGTCCTCTGAAGTACAGAACTTTGTAATTGAATAAAATTAATTTTAATTGTTCTTCACTTCTGATTGCCAAAATCAGAAGTGGGATAGGATTTCGCTCACAAATAAGCCTCGCGAGTAAACAACCGTTAATTTTCGAGCAAAATGCCACGTTTTTCACGTGAACGAACATTAGGGACGCCTCCACTTCAATCTGAAGTTGAGGGTAGCCGTGTCTTACGAAACGAGAGGCAGCGTTCGCGCCGTGATAGATCGCGATCGCATTCGCGTCGTCAAAGGACTCGTTCCCGTTCGCGCCGTGTTAGATCGCGCTCACGGTGCGACAGAACTCGTTCACGCCTTCGCTCTCGTTCTCGTAACAATTATCGTTTGCGCGAAAGGTCCAGGTCCTGTTCAGTTAGTTTACGTCGTCATTCAAGTAAACCTCGGTCCTACCCGCAAGACAACTCGGTTAAGGACGCTTTAGGTTCGATCATGTTCCCATTTTTAGCTATTGAGCAAAGCACGGCTAGTGGTTTGCGAGTGCCGTCATCGTCCGTTCATTGTAGCACACCCCCGCTTGATAAAAATAGTGCTTCCGCGACTCAAACGCTAGTTGAAGCGTTAGGTACGTTAACGAAACCTAAAACCAGTAATTATTATGTGTCAAACTTTGATCCGGCTGTTAATAACTTTGAGGTGTGGTGCAATGAAGTGGGGAGAGCTATACGGGCGAACCATTGGGACGATTACGAGTGTTTTTCTCGTGTGGCTAATTGCCTTAGGGGTGACGCCAAAACATGGTTAAACGAGTGGACGACTAACGAACGCTCGTGGTCCAATTTTGTTAAAGAATATAAATCCCGGTTTTTTTTTTATTTTTTTTTTTTTTATTTCACATAGGCCCAGATGGGCACTTATAAAACGTCGAGAAGTCGGAAAAGTTTTTGTCCTACGCTGAATACGCGCGCCATTCACTATTGCGTTTACGCATGATTAAAGGGCTAAGCGAAGAACTTATGGTCCAGATAGTAATATTTGGTATCAGCGACATTCAGGTGCGCGCCGCCGCTACCAACGCCGACTTAACGGTGGAAAATCTCGTATCGTTCCTAGCTACCTACATTAAACCTACCCGCAAATTTGATAATCGCAATTTCGTCAGATCTAAGCCATTAAATTTTACTGTAGCTAAGAAACGTAATCTCAATAGTTTCGGTAAACCTGAAATTAAGTGTTTCTCTTGCGGTGACGCTGGTCATTTACGAGATAAGTGTCCTGAGAAGACCAACAATAGTTTTTAAACCGGTCGTTTGCTCTTTTTATAAAAAACGAGGGCATAAGGAAAGTGATTGCTTCACTAAAGCTCGATCTCAGGTTCAAAGCAGTAATAATGGTCAGCGTAAAGTTAATTTGTGCAACGAACTTTCAACAGCGAAGGGTAACAATGACATAAGCACAGCCGTGATCCAGGGTATACCGGTTGACATTCTGATAGATAGTGGCGCACTTAATGTGTCTTTGATATCCTCCACGGTAGTTAATTACTTTTCTGGTCCGCGTAGACCGATTAATTGTTCTTTGAAGGGAATTGGCGATAAAGAGTTTGTTGCGCGTGAATATATCACCCTAACGGTTGAGTTACGTAGTATTGCGCTTGAGGTTGATTTTGTCATAGTACCCGCGTCGTATATGAATACGTCCATCATAATAGGCACAGACGTTCTCAATCGTGATGGCGTTACGTTTATTCGTACGAAACATGAGCAATACTTGACTCACACTTCGGATAGGGCTAACGTGGCTCTATCCGCTTCGCCAACTGACTTTCTTTTAAAAATTGTTAATTATTGGAAACACGTGTTTACAATTCGCACCATTCCTGGAATAAAGCAGTAAGTGTATTCCACCAACTTTTCAGGAGCGTAAAAAAACCGCGCCACATTTTTGTTATTAGTCCTAGAAAATATCTTTTAAAAAGTAGTAATAGCTGTGATGTATTTCAGCAGTGAAAGGGATAGGTAGGTACCTGGCGGGTTAATTTGAATTGTCCTTCGAAGTGGAGTTTTCCATCTGGCACTGATTCCACTGCATGATCACACTCTTTATATTAGGATTTAATGAGTCCACAAACTTATTAGTCTCTTGCGGTATTTTGGATAATTTAGGGAATTTTATTGAAGAAGCGCGTGCGTCGCGTGTGTAGCGTAAGCGTCGACTCTTGAGCCAGTGCGGAAGGGAGCGGGTGAATGATTTTGGGAATGGATTAGGAGAGTGTTTGAGCTAATGAATTAGTGTGGTGAGTAGTGCATAGATGAAATAAATAATTTATTAAGCGGCGCGTACAATAGCTAACACTAACCTTCGTAAGCACAATATTATAAATTAGATGATAATGAAATATTAACCGAGATTATCTTAAAAAAAGACTGTGTTACGATGGAAGGTTCTGGAGGGCTTGCCGTGTGAAAGCCATGCGAAACAACAACACTTAGCAGGAAATATAGACAAAAGGAGGCAATTAAGAAAGAACGTAAACAAGTTGTTTTCGTCGCCCGGCCATTGTTCTGCGGATGCATTCACACGGCAATTCTACGAACATCTTAATGGCAGTCTAGAGCCTTCCACCGATATCTAGTATATCGTGCCGGTGCCATATATAAGGCGGTATCCGATGGGCACGGGCAGTCTGAGCGAGTCAGTCAGTGAGTCAGTCAGTTTTAGAGAGTTGAGTCAGTTAGAGAGTCTGAGTTAGAGTTAGTGAGTTGAGTTCAGTGCGAGTGATCACAAGTGTTTTATCGGTGACTATAGTGAGTGTCACAGTGTTAGTGAAGTGTTTCAGTGCCTAGTGTTTACTGTGTTCTACTGTTACTGTGTTGTAGTGTACACAGAGTAGAAGTGTTTTAGTGTCTAGTGTTTACTGTGTTCTACTGTTACTGTGTTGTAGTGTACACAGAGTAGAAGTGTATCAGTGTCTAGTGTTTACTGTGTTCTACTGTTACTGTGTTGTAGTGTACACAGAGTAGAAGTGTTTCAGTACCTAGGGCTTACTGTGTTTTACTAGTACTGTGTTGGAGTGATCAGTGTTATAGTGAATAGAATTGTAGCGAAGTGTACGGATTTATCGTACAAGTTTCCGGAATTATTCTGTGTATAGAATAAAGTGTCGTTTAAGTGTAACAACCGGCTATCATTAAATTATCCCGAACCCCAGCTCGTAACAACTGTTACTTATTTCTTCCTCAAAACATTAACCATATCTGCAGCAGTATGTTCACATATTGCTTTGCTGCTATGTATTTTAAGCCATATCAACTGAAGTAACTTCACTTATCCATTAATTCACTGTTGAATCGTAGTGTAATTGAAAGTTGTAAGTATGTGTTACGTACTTTTTCCACGAGCGATTCATGTGTGTAATTAAAGTTACGTACTTCTTACGAGCAACTAAAGCTAAATTTGTTTAATGTATTTAGAGAAAAACTTTTCTGAAATTAAAATTAATAAGATATTTTAAGTGTATCTTCTATTACCTATTCCTTCCAATCAATAGTCTAACTATGTTTATGATGTATGTTAATCCTTTACCAAAATGACACTTAAGTTCAAAGTACGAATAACGAAAAAACCAGGGTAAGAATTAAGACTTTATTATTAAAAAAATATTTATATTATCATGCTTATTATATATAAAGTTATTGCTGAAATAGAGAGCACTCAACTAGCCGCTAACGTGTCAGATCCATATAATACTCTTTATACATTTTTAAACGTCATCATCCTCTTCCTCTGGATCTGACACGTTAGCTGGTTGAATGCTCAAGCTGTTATAAAATACTTGATAATGTGGCGGTATAAGATTATTTTTACAGAGACTCATTAGGTCTTTGTATAAATTTGCATTGATTGGTAGCGGTGCATCGTACAATTTCTGTAAAGCAACTGGTCCCTCGGTAGCGGCAATTTTCCTTTTCCTTCCTATTCTTCCACTTTTATTTATATCCACGAGCATTATTGGTGCCCCATCATCAAACTCGTATCTAAGTGTCAATTTCCCTGGGGACTGAGGATCTGTTGCTATCTCTTTTATTTTGTTCCAACTAACTTTTTTTCCCAAGTCATCTTTTTCCCAATTTTTGCCGTCATGTACAAGATTTTTGAAATTGTAAAAATCTAACTGAGTCATTTCTTTCAACTTGTATTTTTGGCCCTGTACTTTAGTATTTCGAATAATTGCATAGATTTCGTCTGGTACATAGAGAACATGATTTTCTTGCTTTTTTTAATACACGAGTGCATTGAATCACCCTCGTTTTGGGTTTTTCTGTAAAAACCTGTGAGTAATTTTTATACCCAACGCTTTAGAAGCGTGAATATATAAGGCAAAAACAATACGATTGCGATTTTGCCCTGTGCAATTATCCGAATAGAATGAAATTTCTTTTATTCCTTTTCAGCTTCAGTTTGTAAAAATTACCATAAGCAGCTGGCTATTTCATTAGCACCTCTTCTTGCGATTTGGGCATGCCAAACATAGCAATGTCCGCTTTTTGTCAAAATGTTATATACAGTGAAATTATACACTGGGTATTTACGTTTATAATGGAAAACTCCAACTTCCGATTGTGGTAAGCTCAATACTTTCTCCAAGTCAAAACATGCAACTGTTTTTTCTTTATTATCAGATTCTTCTTTTTCTTTGTTCTTATTCGAATTCTTCTTTCAACTGTTCTTTTTTTCAGAATCAGCCTGATCGTACAAGCTGCAAGTTTCACATAAATCCTTCTTCGGCTGGAAAAAAACAATATTGAACTTTGTGTTAAATACATGGTAATACCATCGTTCAGAGGCTGGCGTAACATTTTCGTAATCAGGATTATTTTTAATCCAATCTAAATATAAGCGATGCATTTTAGCGCAATTAAGCTTTTCGTCTAAATATTCCCTTTGTGTTTGTTTGCGGAGATAATGAGATTCCTTACGTGGAAACTTATTAATATGATTAACGACACTTCTGGTTGTATTCCCATCTATTTTGTTAGGCCTATTAGTATGATTGCCTCGCCGGTCAACAATCTGGTGGTGTTCTTGCTTCTCAAGAGCTGTGTACACAATCTTGTCGTTCATGTCAAACGTTTGTAAAAACATCTTCTTGCAAACAGTAACTATATTCCGTCCGTCTTTTTTCGGTAAAGAATAGATTAAAGTCTGCGTTTGAGGTCTCTTAGAATTTACTACTGCAACACGTGTAGGTTTTGCTTGTACATATTTCAATATGTACAAGTCGTGGTGACCGAGTGGTTCGAGCAGTTGCCTGCGACGCAAAGATCGCAAGCTCGAATCCCGACTGTACCAATGAGTTTTTCTGAACTTAAGTACAGTGATTAGTCACACCACAAGCTTTACGGTGAAGGAAAACATCGAGAGGAAACCTGCATACGTCTGAGAAGAAATTCAAAGGCGTATGTATAGTCGTGCTGGAGTAACGGCGATGGACTCGCCATCTGTCACGTTGGCACCTAATATACCTCTGGCGGAAAGTGGGTGTATAGGTTTTACCTATACACCTCTGCCTACCCCTTCGGGGACCCTTGTGGGAAGGCGTGAGGATATATATTTTTTATTTTTTTATATATTTCAATATGTAGTCCCACTGACGCTCGTGACTTGCAATTGCCAGTAAGTTTCAAATGCTAACTTTTCTATCTATTTCTGAGTGGTCTATCTTTTCAGGGTATTTATTTTTACATACACATGGATCACCCAACACTTTTCATCTCCTTTCTTTCTTCGTACCATTAGAGTGATACAGTTCCCCAGAATTTTTCAATAACTTATTTTTGTTTACACGCCATGTAGTTTCATCTCTAACTCTTTTACGACTCAGTTTCTTAGTAGATGTAGGTTGTATGTCATCATCATCAATACCATATTGATCAATCACATACATCGTGGGCTGCGTTGCAATGAAATTAGTCTCAGACGGTAACGGAAGATTTTGGTCAGTAGCACATTGTTCAATCGTTACGTTCAAGATTTCAGCTGAAATAAAATGTTCACTAGTAACGTCACAATTAATATATACTGTAGAAGTTGATGCTACAAAGTAAAATTGTTCATAACTGCAGTCTTTTGTATTCATGCAATTTCTATTCCTTTTGGCGGCCACGCAAACAACCTGTTTGTCTTTTGATGGTTCTGCAACGATGGTACTGTCAAAATAATCAGGTTTATTATTTGTATTTTTGTCGTGTACACTTATTAAAACCTCTTTAAACGAATCAGGAGTAGTAATTAACTTTTTAAAAACGGATGAACACGGCGTCCCTGAACAACTGCCAATATAAGATGAGTTCAGATTCAGAGCACCAGCCTCCAAATTGGTTGTAAATTTAGGATCTTTTAATGGTGGTTTGATAGGTCCTAAGTCGAATTCACTTGTGATGCAAACTTGGGATTTCCTTGTGCTTAACGACAATGAACTTTTAAAATACTGAGGGACCTGACAGTCTCGTATCTTGCGTTTTTTGCGTTGTTCGCAAGCATTTTTGCATGAAATAATATTTTCATCAGATTCGTAAGTATCAGAATCAGGAATATATTCTGAAACTGCAGGTGAATATGGCTCAAATTCTTCATCGGAATTTGTTGTAACATTTTGACATACAATGTTCTCTACCGGATCTTCGAATGTTTCCTCAATATCAACTTTGACATAAGTGACATAAGATGTTGTAGATTTTGTGCCGTCATCTTCTGATTCTGTTTCTGTGTTTATTTTTGTATAACCTACGAAAAATTATTTATGTTAAAAGTATTAATTAAATAAATTTGACGACCGTCTGGTCTAGTGGCTAGAGCTCCTGACTGCGAAACTTAAGGTCGCGGGTTCGAATCTCGTTGAGGGCAGATATTTGTGTGATAAGCACGAGTATTTGTACCTAGGTCTTTGATGTCCTATGTATTTATGTATATATCTATCTATTTAAGTAAATATATCGTTGTCTAGTGAACATAACACAAGCTTTGCTTACTTTGGGACTAGGTCACTTTGTATGGAATTGTCCCAGGTATTTATTATTTTTAAATACGTATGTGAAAATAAGTTGTCAGATCGCTTTCGGATCTTGTTCTAATAGGTATATACATCATTGTAATAGGTACATAAATTAGTATGGAAACACACCATGGTCCTCAATATTATGCAGGTTAAGCATACGCCTTACTCTCGGATTTTTGTATAAAGGTTTTGTACACTTTCTATCATCCTTTTGTTCATTAGCTGGCCAACCTGCAAATGGAAATAATTATTATTGTTTCGTCATTATAGCCCGTAATAGTTCACTACTGGGCACGAACATTCTCCACATTAAATTGTGTTAATTATTATTATTAATTTTGTTTAAATTATCAAATCACCCAATGTAAAATCATTGTAGATGTTGGGTTTTATTTTATAAACTGTCAACAAACTCAGTCGTACGAACCTTGTGAGGTAAGGGTGCCATGTTGACTTGAACAAGATGGTATTGCAAGGTTGCATGAAGATCTTTTATTCATAGAACAAGGGTTCCTCCTTGCGGTAGGGTTTAAATCTGTAAGTTACAATATTTAATTATTAATAATCCAGTTTAAAATTACGTAAGAGACCAACCACCAGAAAAAACATAGGAACTCAGGGTTACATAGCTCTTTAGGCTAGGAAAGAAAGTAACAAAGTAATCCATTACATGCGTATGAAGCTAGCCGCAGATTATCTAATTGACTAGATTGGGCTTGAAAGCCTTGATTGGCAGTTAAACACTGATAATTTCGTTACTTTTGAGCCCCATTATTACACCTTAAATCAGTGAAACCATTGAGAAAGCCAGTTTTAACCAACATCTATATTAAACATGTTTTATTCTTGAAGCTTTTGCGCTAGCATTCTATCATGCTCTGTCACTCCACTCCGTGAGGGATGGAAGGACGTAAGCGTATATATTATGTTTTGAGCTAAATAAAGTAATCAAGCATAGTAATTGTGTGAACGAAATTAATAACATAAGCAGTGCAAACATCGCAGACCAATCACTTGGTAATCAAACCATCTTACGTAAGTTTCTGCCCATGACGTGTAAGTAAACCTTACAACATAAAACAAATTTCTCGTGAGTAGGTAGGTTGTGTAATAAGTAATATCTAAGTAGCAATAATGTGGTAATAACTAAAATAAAAATAGCTTACCGTAGTCTTCGGCATAGTCCATGTTAAGCATACGCCTAACTCGTGAGTTTTTTAACTGCACACGTTTTGGATGATTATCCTTGTTCATAATGAGTGCGAGGTAATTTGCAAGCAAAGAACTATGACCATTAACTCGCACAACCTCTAGCAGCGTAAGCGCTCGCGACTAAAGCGTTCATCTGCAGTGGCACTCTGCGTCGCCCCACCTATCAACGACCCGCTCCCCTCTGCCCGCGCGCAAGTGTAGGTACAATATAATTGCAAAAAAATATTGTTTGCAATAAGTACACATTTCGAATTACGATATTGAAATCAGTTTCTAGTTTTACTTAATTAATTTTACATAAGAATATAAAAACACTTCCTACAAAAAGAACGCATTCAAGATTACGAAAGTAAAGACTTGAAAGGATTAGCAGATTAAAGAAGTAACTGCATACATACATGCATACATACAATAAAGTACGCATTGCGTTTAGTAAAATTTTGCTTGGAAAAACTGCGTAGCATTAATTACACAGAAACATTAAGCTAAACCTTTCGTGGAAGAAGTACGTAACCGGACTTGCACAGTTCCTCTCTATTAGTACTGTGGTGAAATATGTGTGTAAGTTTATTTACAAATATTTTTTTCTATTAATATTAGTGGATATTATTACGACTTTATGAAATGGGAAAATTGTAAATCAAATAAATGTATATGTGCTTACTTCTTTATACCTATGGAATTTTATTCAATCTTGTTTCGCAAAAATAGTTTTTTTTTGCGTTCATTCATTGGTTTTTGCCGACAGCTTCACGAATTTTAGTCAGAAGGTGTAAACCGTTATACTCTATCCATTGGTGCAATAAAAAAAAATGACGCCAGTGCACTTGCTTCTTTCTTCCAGGGGTGGTGCGAATTCAGTGATATCGTTATTTCGTTTTTGTAATCATAAAAAGTATCTGCAATTAGTTATACTTGCGTTTAGTTGAACATTCTGAAGGATTGTTCATGTTATTGGTGAAAGTCGTGTTAACGACACGTGCTATTTTGTTTATTTTGGTGTTCTATGTTACAGTAATATAGCGACTACCTCCTAGTTACATTTTGTTTCTGTAGTATTAGTTATAAGTGGGTACTTTTATATTTAATACTGTACTACCTACATGTACGAAGTGTTCAACCAACCTTCTTATGTTTCACTACATGGTGGCAGCGGTGCTTACTCATTATACGGATTTGTGTTGTAATAGTTTTATGAATATTATATTAAAGTGACATTTGGACTTGTTTACGTCCTTGTGAATAAGTGTAAGCATGGAACACGCACGTCCGCCTCCAGAATTGCATATCGCAGGCAGCCCGGTGGCGCAGGCTGACGCGTGGCGTAAATGGTGGAAGCAATTTACAATATTTATTAAAGCGTCTGGAATTACTAAAGAAACAAAGGACGCGCAATCAAGTTTGTTGGTGAACCTCATTGGAGCTGAAGGATATGAAATATACTCCACATTCACGTATAGTAAAGATGAAAACCCAGATGACATACAATGTTTAAGAAATAAATTTGATTCGCATTTTGGAACCAAAACAAATATAACCATGTTACGTTTCAAGTTCTTTACAAGAAATCAAGCGGCGGGGGAAACAATTAGTCAGTACGTCACAGCGTTGAAGGTGTTGAGTCAAGACTGTGAATTTGATAGCCTAGCGGATAGTTTGATTAGAGATCGAGTCGTATGCGGGGTGTTGAATAATGTCGTGCGGGACCGGCTGCTGCGCACTGATGAGCTGACGCTCGCCAAGGCCGTGTAAATATGCGAGGCTGATGAGATGTCCGAGGAGGAAAGTAAACAAATCGCTGAAGCTACATCTGGTACACAAATTGATGAAGTAGCGGCGGAAGTTCAGAATCAAGGGCGCGGCATGGGGCGTGGTCGCTCTGGTCGTCGAGGGCTGCGTGGCCGGCCTGGGGCCTACGCCGGCCGCTCTGGGAACTACGGCGAGCTACACACGTTCTGCTCGCGCTGCGGCAATGATTATTGCTATGATGTACAGAGATGTCCAGCTGTTAAAGTGATGTGCTTCTTGTGTAACCTTCGAGGACATTTTGCGAGGATGTGCCCTAGGAAAGTAATAGGGAAACGTGTTTACAATGTCAGTGTGTCGGACACAGAGGAATACAGTGAGGATATTTTGTACGTGAATGTTATTGAAGGAATGTTACATAAGAAGAGTATACCTAAGGAATGGGTGGAAGTAGTGGATTTAAATGGTAATCGTGTTTGTTTCAAGTTAGAGACGGGTTCTATGTTAAATGTTTTGTGTAAGTCTGATTTCGAAAGCATAGGGTTTAACGTATCCGATCTCACTCCCTATAATAAAAAAGTGTATTCATATACGGGTAATACTGTGCGTATTATTGGTGAATGCAACCTATGTATAAAATACAACAATATTAATTATAACCTAGATTTTGTTATCACTGATATGTACTGTCAAAATATATTAGGTTTAGAGGGTTGCATTAAATTGGGAGCAATTAAACGTGTTCATTCACTCAACATAGATGTTATGTACTCAGAGTTATTCAAGGGCTTAGGTAAACTACCTGGTATCCATAAGATAGTTGTAGGCAGGTACAGCCCAATATTTGTCCAGCGCGAAGAATACCATTAAGTCTAAGAGACAAGTTACATACGGAGTTACAACGAATGGACACATTAGGTGTAATACGCAAAGTGCATCATCCAACCGAGTGGGTTAACGGTATAGTTGTAGCTGCTAAAAAGAACGGAGATATTCGCGTTTGCTTAGATCCACGTATTTTGAACAAAGCGATACAGCGCGCACACTTCCCACTGCCAACAGTGAGTGAGGTAGCAGTGCAGCTGCAGGGAGCGCGCTATTTCAGTGTGCTAGACGCCAGGTGTGGCTTCTGGATGCTTTGTTTAGATGAAGCTAGTGCAGATCTATGTACTTTCAACACCCCTTTCGGCAGGTATCAATTTTTACGTCTTCCTTATGGGTTGAACTGTGCACCAGAAATGTTTTATGCAAAAAATAGGCAATATTTAGAAGATTTAGAGGGGGTAAACTCATTCATCGACGATATTATTGTATGGGGAGCAACAAAAAGTGAGCATGATAAGCGTTTAGATTGTTTACTTAACAGAGCAAGAGATATAGGTATAAAGTTTTTTTTTTTTTTTTTCTTTATTGGGACATAAAAACAGTTACATATTAAGACTTAAGTTTAAGAATTATAACTACAACATTAGGTTAATATGTAACCCACATCAAATGTCCACAACATAATGTGACAGATTTTCTATACATTAAGCTTGATGTGCGCATACAAAGCTACCGTGATATTTTAGTGCAATAAGATCTTACTTAACAGTTATTATTTATTGCTAGCGCTGAGAGAGTCCAGAATCATTCGTTTAAATTTCGCCCGACTGAATGCGAAGATATCAATATTCATGAAGTTATCATTATATAATTCTACAATCTGCGTGAGTGGAGCGCGCATCCCGGCGTTGGTCCTGCTAGTAGCTGAGTTAAACAGCCGGGGGGCGCGCACTTCCCTGCGCAGTACACTTCTTGGCACATTGTAGCTAATTTGCTTCGTGAGAGAGTTACAATCAAAAATGCCATTACACAAATTATACAAAACCATTGTCATGAGAAGAAAACGTCTTGATTCCAGGTTTAAGAGGTTATATTTCTGTAAGTTTAATAAAGACAAATGTAAATTTTGTGTTAATGAAATTGTGTACTTGGGTCATGTGTTCGATGAAAGAGGAATGAGACCAGATCAAACTGAGGTGAGGGCAATAGTAAAAATGCCATATCCGCATGACCGTAAATCATTAGAGAGATTTTTAGGGATGGTAAACTACCTTGCCAAATTCATTCCGAACTATTCAGAATCAGTTGTGGTACTTAGAAGTTTATTAAAAAAGGACTGAGAATGGGTCTGGGATAGCCAGCACGCTGAAGCGATTGATAGATTAAAAAATAAAATTTCTTCAGCGCCGGTTTTATCTATTTATTGCAATGAGCTGCCGATCGTGCTGTCGGTGGACGCGAGCTCCGAGGCTCTGGGGGCGGTATTGCTGCAGGGCGGCAGGCCCGTGGAGTACGCCTCGCTCACTCTCTCTCACACCGACACACAGCGTCGTTACGCACCAATAGAAAAGGAAATGCTGGCAATTGTATTTGCTTGTGAACGTTTTCACCAATACATTCTGGGGCATAGTCACGTGACTGTACAGGCAGATCATAAACCCCTTGAGTCTATATTCAAAAAAGCATTGAATTCAGTTCCAGCGAGATTGCAAAGGATGATGCTGCGCATCCAAGCATTCGATATAAAGGTTACTTACACTCCTGGTAAATATATGTATATTGCGGACGGATTTGATGCAAAATAAATTAAGTGACGAAATTGAGGTACAAAGTTGTTTTTATTGGAGCATGCCCAGTTGAGTAGTGAAAAATTAAACTTAGTGAGGCATCGTACGTCTACTGATGAAGAATCATTGATTAAATATATTATTTAGGGATGGCCGAGAAGTAAATATAGCGTTGATCAAACTGTCCGCATATTTTGGCCGTTCCGCGAATGCTTAGAATACGTCAATGGTATTATATTAAAAAATAATTTAATATTTATACCGCACTCGCTACGCAAGGAAATGTTAGAACGTATTCACGAGGGGCATTTGGGCATAGATAGATGCAAGCGCCGGGCTCGTGACGTAATGTTCTGGCCGGGCATGTCGCGCGATATCGAATGCACCGTGCGTGAGTGCGACACGTGTGCTCTGCACGCAGACAGGCCGCGTCGCGAACCGCTGCAGCCTCATCACATACCGGACTTGCCGTGGCAAAAGCTAGGTTCGGACATATTTGAATATATGCGTAAATACTATTTAATAATAATCGATTATTTTTCCAATTTCGTTGAAGTCAACGAATTAGCTAGTATAAATAGTAAGTCAGTAATAGCTGCCATGAAGGAGCAGTTTGCGCGTCACGGCATTCCTTCCCAGTTAGTATCCGATAATGGCCCAGCTTACAGTTCTAGAGAATTTAAATCGTTCATGAATGAATGGCATGTTGAGCATATAACATCATCCCCGTTGTACCCTCAGTCAAATTGTAAGAGTGAAAGAACAATTAGAACCATAAAAAATCTTTTGGAAAAGTCTAAAGATTCAGGACAAGACTACTATTTGAGTCTTTTGAATTTTAGAACCACGCCTAGGGAAAAACTTGATTCCCCTTCTCAGATACTAATGGGACGCAGGTTGAATACGCGTCTGCCTATACATAGTGAGTTATTACACGAGACTGTTAACAATGCGAATAACTATAAAAACATATTAAATAATCAACATAAAATGAAGGAACGTTACGACATGTTTGCTAGAAACCACCCAGAATTACAGACACGCGATAAGGTAGTTCTCGTGGATGGAACTAATAGGAGATTTATGAAGGTTGTGGAGAAGGCGGAGGAACCCAGGTCTTACATATTTCAGGATGCAATAGGTCGTAAGTACCGACGTAACCGACGCCATCTCGTGCAGGCACAAAATAAATTGGGTGACCGCGATCATTCGAAGACAGGAGAACATTTAAATCGTGAGCCTAGACAGTTCAACGGACCTACCAATTCAGTAACAGATGTTCAGGGACCTATTACTAGGCGGAAAGCTAAATTATTGGGAGATATTAGGATCTTATTATTTTATTAAATTGTTTACCTGAGTTGTAGTAGTAGTAGTAGAATGTTATTATGTTTGTGTGTTTGGATACTATGTAAGCCACTTGTTGGTCATCCATAACTTAAAATTCATTGTTTAGAATAACCTAGAATAATAGTTATAGATTCTACTTTCCTGTACCTTTATTTTATCTACTTTCGTTATAAGGCCCTATAAGGGGAAAGATGTAGTATTAGTTATAAGTGGGTACTTTTATATTTAATACTGTACTACCTACATGTACGAATAAAGCCAGTGTTCAACCAACCTTCTTGTGTTTCACTACAGTTTCATGCTTAATTCAGTCTTTTATTTTCGTGTTGAATTTAAGTTGTGTTAACGACACGTGTTCATTTAAAATGTTAGTGTTCTTGCACCGTTTCCTTTGTTCAATGTTAGGGCAATAAACCGGTTACCTACTTGTTCTATTTTGATTCGTACGTAATTCAGTAGTTTTAATTTTTTTGTTGAAATAGCATAAAAGTTGAAAAATAAATGTTTGACGATACAGCTAAATTGCGTTGTAAACGTACGTAAAAGTATCGTAGGAAAAGTCGTAACCGCAGTAAAATTATGAGCCGACGACATTACTCGTACAGCACTGCAATGCATTTTGAATCATTTGAGCGTGATAGAAGAAAGACAGGCGAAACCGACACCGTCGCTGTCGCAGCCAGCCCCTATAAGTTCGCTGCTATTGGAACCTGCCTCTGTGGGCGCCGCGACGCTGAGCACACCTCCGCCTCTGAGCCAGCGTGTTCGCTCCATGAAGTGCTGGCTGCCCGTCAGGGGTACATCGCCACAATGAACTTCGGCAGCCAGCATTGGTTTTACGGAGGAGTCCCCTGCTGATGCGCCAGTGACCACTATATAGTCCATCAACAATTCGGTGAGATCTAACCAACCTTATAACATTTTGAACTTTGACCCCAATCTTCACGTTCAGTTTTAAATGTAACAAAACATACATACGTATGTATTGTTACATTTAAAACTTACTGTGTATATATCATACAGTATATATCATAAAACTTACTGTGTATATATCTACTTATGTATATATCATCACGCCAAGTCCCTAGCGGGGTAGGCAGAGAGTATAGAGCGCCAGTTCTCTCTACTTACATACTTCTTTCGCTTCGTCCACATTCATCAGTCTCTTCATACATGCTCGTCGGTTTCGAGTACTCTTAACGTTCCCGTCCTTGAGACTCCGATCTATTTGATCTAGGTAGTTGGAACGTGACCTTCCTCTGCCTCTTCTTGCACACACTTTTGCTTTGTATATCTGTTTCGTCAATTTTTCTTCACTCATCCTTTCTATGTGTCCAAACCAACGTAACATGCCTTTCTTCATCTTTACAATCACGCCCTCATTCACGCCAGTTGATTTGCGAATCTCTTCATTGCGGATTCGATCTAATATAGTTACGCCGCACATTTTTCGAAGAGATCGCATCTCGACTGCATTCAAGCTATTTTCATACTTCCTCTGACATACCCAGGATTCGCTGCCATACAATAAGGTAGGTACCAATATCGCGTTGTGGACAGCAACTCGAGCATTCTTGCTCAGACTTTTACTGCCCATCAACGCCGACATGGCCCCATTCACCTTATTTCCGGCAGTTATCCTACTTTCAATATCTTTTCATACTTTTTCCATCTCATTATTGAACATGCTTCCAAGATATACAAATTCATTCACTTGCTTGTTTGCCCATTTACCGTCTCGCACACTCGGTCACTTGTTCATCTCTTTCGAATACCAAGAACCTTAGTCTTGCCAGCGTTTAGGCGCAGCCCCTTCTTTTTCACATTCTACTTTCGTATGGTAACTAGTGACTGCGGGTTTCGCGCCAGTAAAACCGCGTCATCCGTATATGAAATGGGCAGACGACGCTGTTCCATTTCACTCCACATCCGTTCATTCTTAGTGCTCTCAGACGGTTATCTAGATATATAATGAACAGCCAGGCAGACATGATACACCCTTGTTTGACCCCCGACTTCACATCAAACCAGGGTGACATCTCACCATTAACCCTAACGCACGCCCCGCTATCACTATAGAGTGATTTCACGGCATGCAGTAGAGAACTGCTCACTCCATATCCAGGCAACACGTCCCAGAGTTCCTTTCGTACGACTCTATCAAATGCCTTCTCTAAGTCGACGAAAGCGCAGAAAACCCTTTTGGTTAATATCCAAAACTTTTCCGCGATTCCGCGAAGCGAGAAGGTTTGATCCATACATCCTCTTCCTGGTCTAAATCCACCTTGGGATTCCCAGAGAAACCTTTCGGATCGCTCTTGCATTCTTATCGTCAGGATCTTCGTATACACTTTACTAGCTAAGTTGACCAAGCTGATGGCTCTGTAGTTTGAGCAGTCCAATCGTGATCCCTTTCCTTTATAGAAAGGCACGATGACTGCTCGCCTCCAGTCGTCCGGAACATCACCCTTTTCCTAGCAAAGATTGCATAGCAAATAGATGACGTCCCAGACCGCTGGTCCACCGTACTTGATCATCGCAGCCGTAATCCCATCTATTCCCGCAGCTTTTCCACATTTCAGAGTTCTTATCGCTCTTACAATCTCTCCCATACTTATTTTATCCACTATAGGATCCTCGACAGATTCTGTTGGAGGCAGCTCTGTGAGTAGATCAGCGGCATCATCATCATACATATCTTTGTTGTAACAAAACAAAAAACCACAAGATATTCTGCGTTGTATTTATTAATTGGTACTAATGCGACTACTCCTGTGATTCGTGCACTGATCCGCGGTGTTGCCATCGAAAACTCAAGCCCTAATCGCGAAGCCTTGAGAGAACTCAGCAGAAACTTTGCTAAGGCGTCCCTCGATAAAAATCAAGACAGTCAAGATTCTCGGGTAAATCGTCGAAGACACCCGCCAAAGAAATTTTAGGTTAAACGATCAAGTGTTTGTGATAAAGTACGCATAGTCCACTGGGAAACTTGATCCCGGTATGAGAGGACCATACCGCATTATTAAGGTGTTGCCTAGTGATCTTTACGAGCTAAAGTTACTAAGTGGTGCTAGAGGTACAACTCAGCTCAGTATATGATACTTTGGAAAGGCGAATGGTGTCCAGAGAGTTGTGCTGCATTCTTCGACAGTAAGTTTCAACCATATTTTTAATTTGTGGTTTTCTTATGTTAAAGTAGCGCGTGTGATATGTCGGCATACGTGCGAGTAAAAGGCGAGTGTTTGCCTTGCTGGTTGAAACGGGCTGCTGGTGTGGTGCAGTCATGTTGTGTTCCTAGGGCCAGTATCCTCGAGTGTCGGGCCTCAGTAGACCTGCGTGCCGGACGAGCGTGTAGTCTTGTCTTCGGACGAGCGTGAAGTCTTGTCCTCTGGATGAGCGTGAAGTCTTGTCCTCTGGATGAGCGTGAAGTCTTGTCTTCGGACGAGCGTGAAGTCTTGTCCTCTTGATGAGCGAGAAGTCTTGTCCTCTGGATGAGCGTGAAGTCTTGTCTTCAGACGAGCGTGAAGTCTTGTCTTCGGACGAGTGTGAAGTCTTGTCCTCTGGATGAGCATCAGGCCTGGCAGCCGTTGTGATGTTTCACGTTTTTAACGTGGGAACTTGTAACGTCCTGGGTGTAATGATACTTAAGACCAGTCTGGGGGTGAACCATCGAGGTATGGAGCCCTACGGCACATTGCTAGTTACAGCGAAACACGAGTTCCTGTAATTAGTGAGGGTGCGCACATTACCGGACGCGGTAAGGGTACTTGGCACATTACTAGGCTTATAGTCTAGTAAGGGTGTGCTGGTCAAACAGCATTGCGGTTCTGAGTGAGTAGCCTTATTAGTTACTCACTTAGTTCTCCAACATGTTATGATGAACGAATGGAGAGGTTAAACAAGTTGTTTTGAGAGTTTGGTATTAACTGAGAGATTGTGAGTGAGGGGCGCCTAGAAAGGAGAAGTATGAAGGAGATGGATACAAATTCTTTAAATGGGACGTATTCACTTTTCTTGAAAAATTTCTGACAGATGACGATCCAGAATGCTCAGGACAATCTTCAGCACCTGGAACATCCTCAGAGCAACCTGGCCCCTCCAAAGTGCCGACGGCTATCCTAAGAAGTTCTACGCCACAATTGCGTTCCATGGACAGCAGTGAAGAAAACACGCCTTAAACTTAGATTCCACATGTTCCCATATGATGCAGTCGAGGACGATGCACGATCAGGAGAGGCCATATAAGCATAAATCACTATGGGTGGAGTCGATCCCCACCAACTTTCTATAAAAGCCGGTGTCAGTGAGTATCGGGCTCATTCGCTGCTCAGACATCAACGGGAAAGGTGTTTGGTTTCGATACCACGTATTGTGAGTCCGTTCCATATTATTTTTACTCTGTGGTAGAGATGGGTTGTACTAGGGAAATTTAAGATGGGCGGGGGATGAGCTAGAACACCCTAGGGGCGCCCGCAAGGGGTCCTAGTAAGGGTGCTAGCTCATCACCTACTTTGTTCACTTTTTCCGAGTGAGCAATTTGGCGTTGGTCTTGGGAGTAGCGCAGGTCGCGTAGATCCCCAAGGCAAGTCCGGAGCACTATCCTGCTAGAGGTTGCCGCCTGCTATTGGTCTGGTTCCTTCAGAAACAGACGTAACTGAAAGCTCCGGGCGCTCTCCACTTTCCCACCTTTCCCCCAAAATCCTTGAATCCTTCCCTGTCCTTGCTCTCTTGCCCTCCCAGTCTGGGAGAGTTTGGGAGTACACACTCTTCACAAAAGTGCACACACATAGACTCAGATACACTCTCCATTCGCTTTACACAAACAAAGTAACAGTTGGTCACTCTACAGCACACAACAGATACACTTAACATGCAAATACCACACCACACTCACAAGCAGATACTCACCCCCAATCCTACGGTCGAGCGTGCCTATGGGATGTATGGCTGGGGGGGGAACAATTCCCAGTCCCAAGCACAGAGGAGGGAGAGGGGACCTCACCCCTTAAAAAAGGAAATAAGAAAATGGATTTGGCTAAAACGAGTAATAGGTGGGTGAATCCCGCACGGAGTCTTCGGACTCCATCTGCCCCTCAGTACCTGGGGGGGGGCAACCAATCCATCGGAGGTCAGGCGATCCCTGGCCCCCGTGAACGACGACCATTGCAAATCGACACGGACACGACCACACAGCGAATTTTGGAACCGATGACTGGGGCGCGCGCATCACAGGGGTGCAGCGTCGGAGTAGGGAGGGAGCTGCGCGTGCGACTCACGCGCACTCCAACGACGACCCAAGCATCCACACCGGACCTCGACTTTAGCGGAGAAGACGAGGATGACGACTACACGGAGGAGACCGACAACGGCAGCCGTTCCTCCACCCCTTCCTCAGGAGAGGAGCTCCTGGAGATGTTGGAGGAGCTGGTGCCGATGTCACCGAGGAAGAAGAGGGAGACAAAGGCTGCGGCGGCGCGGAGCACCCGGAGCTCGTCACTGCCTCAGCGGGACGCATTCGGCCGCTTTCTGCCTCGGAATGCGGCATCGCCTGTGCCTGTCATCGGGCCGAAGAAGACTGGCAAGCGTGCGTCGGAGTCCTCCCCCCCGGAGGGAAGCCCGAGGACGAAAGAGGGGCGTTTGGAGGAGAGGAAGAGACGAGCTGAGGAGGCCCGTATGAACCAGGACGAGGTGGAAGAGGCCCTGCGGTTGCGGCGACCATCGACGGTGGCTCTCGGTAGTCGGGTGCAGGAGGAGGCTGACCGGATTGCCGAGGTGGCTGCTAAGTCGTCCAACCTAAAGGGCACATGCCAGCGTGCCCTAAAGGATGCCGCGGCCTCCATCAAGGAGGCAGCCAAAATGATGGAGGAGAATGTCGCGACGGACGAGACTAAAAAGCTGCACGCAGAAAACAAGGCCCTGCGTGCAGAGCTTGATCATCTCCGTCGAGAGATGATCGACATGAGGTCAGAAGTGCTGCAGACGAGGGCGAGGCAGTCGCCGCCCGCGCCCCCTCCTGCCACTGCAGCACCACCGCCGAAGAAGGCGAAGGCGAAGAGGAAGCCCTCTGCGGCCAAACTGCAGGTGCCTCAAACGGCTGCAGTTGTTCTAACACTGCAGCCGGAGGCTAAGGAGAGAGGGGTCACCTATGCCTCGGTAATCACCGAGGCTAAGGCAAAGATCGACCTCGGGTCCCTGGACATCCACGCGCTGCGCTTCCGATTGGCGGCGACGGGAGCGCGGATTTTGGAGCTACCGGGGGCCGGGTGCGAGAGAAAGGCTGAGGCACTCGCCGAGCGCCTGCGACAGGAGTTGGGTCCCGGGGTGCGCACCTCCACGCCCACCAAGGGCGCGGAGCTGCGCATCACGGGCTTAGACGACTCGTCGACGGCCGCAGACGTGGCCGCTGCGATCGCCCGGGCTACGGACTGCCCGGAGGCGGACATCCGGGTGGGCGAAATCCGTTTCGCCCCCAGGGGTCGAGGTGCGGTGTGGGTGCGTTGCCCCATAGCCGCAGCCAAGACCCTGGCAGAGAAGGGGCAGGTGACGGTGGGCTGGGTGAGTGTGAGGGCTGTCCTATTGCAGCCCAAGCCGGCCCGGTGCTACCGTTGCCTCAGGCCTGGGCACATGGCACCACAGTGCACGTCGGAGGTGGACCGCAGCGCTCTGTGCTTCCGGTGCTCACAGCTGGGGCACAGGGCGGGGCAGTGTACCGCCGCGCCGCACTGTGGTGTCTGTGCGGAGGGGAAGCGGCCAGCCGACCACGCGGTCGGCAGCAAGGCCTGCAAGCCCGGGCCGCGGCCCAAGATAGGGCCGCAAGGGGCGGGCTGAGCTCGCTCATGCCTGCCTCCACAAGAGGGCAGCGGTGACGGGATGGGGGTCCCGTTGCTGCGTAATGCCCTCCAGGTGAGGGGTGCGTTGAGTGTTCGCGCACCCCACCGAGTTACCACCGCGCAGCGGCCACAGGCCATCGCTGGGGGGGTCGCGGTGCATGCTAACGCGATCTCGTGGCCCCCCATCCTAAGGCGATGAGAAGACACTCCGTGGGTTTTTAGTCAGTAGGAGTCTGACACTCCCCGTTCGCTGTCCCCCGATGGCGGCGGGCGTCCAATGCAGGATTTTCCCACGTTAAAAAAAAAAAAAAAAAAAAGGGAAATTTTAGATCAAGTACACCTATTCCTAGTCCATACAAATACGCGATCCAAATACCTATTCCACCTAATCTCACATAGTATCGACTATGACTATGATTAATTCTCGTTGCGAGTCACCAGTCAAGAGGTGACATTTTAGCATCGGGCATGACTATCTTGTCCTCTAGGTATCTTTGCAATCTGGGACCCAAGAACATGCAAACCGAATGGCCAACTTTTATCTAAATTACCAAATCAATTTTTTAAGGAACCTATCAAATCTTTTTGGAGGGCTTGAGCATCGAAGTTATAATTTTGTGTGGATCTGTGTGTTTTCTATGGATGATATGAGTGCAGTTGTGATTGTTATGACAATACTCCCAGTTACATATTTTTGACCGCTGATCTCTTTGGTTACTTCCTCACAAGGTTTCAAAATGTTACACATATTTTGACATAGCTCCCAACCCATTGCAGTCAGTGACATAGAGAGTGCGCTATTAATTTACATACATATCATCACGCCAAGTCCCTAACGGGGTAGGCAGAGAGTATAGAGCGCCAGTTCTCTCTAGAGATCTATTTGATCCAGGTAGTTGGAACGTGACCTTCCTCTGCCTCTTCTTGCACACACTTTTGCTTTGTATATCTATAGTACATAGTGAGTTCGCTTGACTTATTTATCGCCTCGCCAAATTCCAGGTGTGGGCGTAGCAGCCGAAATGCTTCCAGGCTAAATCTTTTTCAACAGCCTTTTTTACGTTGGCCCCATTATCTGTGACTGTCAAATTAATTTTATGAGTAATCTTCCATTCCTCTGCAACTCTCAACAGCTCAGCGGCCAACATTACACCTGTATGTGAACCTTCGAGAAGAACACAATCCAACGAAACTGATTTTAACTTACATTCTTCTCTATCAATGTAGTGACCAGTGATAGCCATGTATGAATCATTAGTACAAGATGTCCATATATCGGAGGTTAAACAAATGGACTCCACTTCATTTTCGACTTCTTTCATTTTTAACGTGCGTAAACTGTCATAACGGCTAGGTAGAACATTATTGGAGAAATATTTTCTTGTAGGTATTGTAAAAAAAGGGAACGCGGATTGAAGTAAGTTTCTGAAACCTTTGTCCTCTAGAATTCGAAAAGGTTGGAAATCGATGATAAATAAATCCATTACCAACTGATCAATATAGATTTGCACTTATCCGCATTCCTTTTGTAAATATAGGAGGCAATATGCACCGTGTTAGTACTTAGCGCAGCTGGATCCGCAAGTACATTTGTAACTGAAGTAGATGTGGAGGTGGATGGATTTGGATTTAAACCCTGGTCATTTGGTGAAGACTCTGGGCCAGACGTGGGAGTAACATTATTTCTTCTTACTAAATTTATTAACGGATGCTTCTTTTTTATGTTTCGTTAAATTCGACACGGATGATTTAAAACTTAACTGGGTTTTACATATATTACATTCTGCCATACTTTGTCCTTTATCAATAAAATCGCCGCCCCCGGAGAACAAAATGGCAATCGCAAAATCACAATTTTTCAGGAAAAATAAAAAACCGATTTTCGCTGATTTCTAGTGATTCACTGAACAATATTGTAAGTGAATTAGCTCAAATGAAAGCTAATTTTTTAAGTATTCTTTTGGCAAAGTATTATAATTAACAGTAGTATAATTAAATAGGATATTAACAAAATAAGATATTGATAAAATTTTATCGACGTCAAGATTTTTTAATGTCCGTTGTCCTTTTATTCTCGGTTCATCTAAGCGGAAACAAATATTGCAATGTTGCATTGTAATTTTGTTCAGTGATTATTGACAGCTCAATTATCGAAATTTAATGTCACTTATCATTGTATTCTCGTATGATTCTTTGCATTTTTGTTTGGTAATAGAACTTTGGACGGTTGTTCTTGCCTTCAAAATAAAATAAATTATATGGTAACCATTGGTTGCTTTAATTTAATAGAATGTTTTAATACAATGACCATTAAAATTTTTATTATTCTTCCTCAATTTGATCATCAATAGGTCTTTCGATAAAGGTCAGAGACTCATAGAACCCATGGTAATAACTTGGGATTGCTTCGCTCTTACACAGGCTCATCAGGTCAGCATGTAATACCTTGGTTAAAGGCAAACGGTCGGTAAACGCTGCTATGCATTGATGTTCAGATGCAGAGTTTGGTGTGTTTGACGCAGTCTGGCGGGCAACTCGCTTTCTTCTTGCTGGCAATTTATGTTGAAATTGAGTATCCATTTGGGAATACTCTGCATCAAAATCGTACTTATAAGATAGAAGATGAGGTTGCACATGTGAAACATTCACTTCCATAATTTTGGACCACGATGTTTTCTGACCAGCTACATCTTTGACCCAATTCCTATTGATTATTAGTTATTTTATGTCATAAAAGTCATTCTGCAACATTTCTTTAATTGTGTACTTTTCGCCAGTAACTTTGGCATTAACTATGATAGTGTACATCTGGCAGCCCCGGATCTAGGGGGGCAAGCCGGGGCCTATGTCCCGGGCGGCAAGTTCAGAGGGCGGCCAAATTCACACGTCCAGTTTCAGACATTACCCGGAACAAACAGACAGACAGACTAATAGAGTTTTAAAAAATATATTTTGAGATATGTATGTACCGTGTGTATACATTCTTATGCCTTTAGTACATCATCACGCTAAGTCCCTAGCGGGTTAGGCAGTGAGTATAGAGCGCCAGTTCTCTCCAGACTTGCATACCTCTTTTGCTTCGCCCATTTTCATCAGTCTCTTTGTACATTTTCGTCGGTTCGACTACTCTTGACGATCCAGTCCTTGAGCATCTGATCGATTTGATCGAGGTAGTTGGAACGTGGTCTTCTTCTGCCTAGTCTTGCACACACTTTTGCTTGTATATCTGTTTCCTCAATCTTTCTTCACTCATCCATTCTATATGTCCAAACCAACGTAACATGCCTTTCTTCATCTATACAATCACTCCCTCATTCACTCCAGTTGATTTGCGAATCTCTTAATTGCGGATTCGATCTAAAATCGTGACTCCGCAAATTTTTCGAAGAGATCGCATATCAACTGCTGTTTGCCAGGATTTGCTGCCATACAATAAAGTAGGCACCAATATCGCATTGTGGAACTCGGGCATTTTTGCTGAGACTTTTACTGCCCATCAACGCCGACATGGCCCCATTCACCTTATTACCGGCAGTTATCCTGCTTTCAATATCTTTTTCATACTTTTCATCTAATGTGAACATGCTTCCTAGATATACAAATTCACTCGGTCACTTATTCATCTCTTTCGAATGCCAGAGCCTTAGTCTTGCCAGCGTTTAGGCGCAGCCCCTTCTTTCTTCCACATTCTTCTATCATTACCGTAACTAGTGACTACAGTTCGCCCTCTGATAACGCCAGTAAAACCGTATCATACCATCATCGGCGTATAGTAGGCAGTTGACCACTAAGTTTCCCAATTTCACTCCACATCTGTTATTTCTTAATGCTCTCAAACAGTTATCCAGATATATAATGAACAGCCAGGCAGACATGATACACCCTTGCTTGACCCCCGACTTCACATCAAACCAGGACATGTCATCTCACCGTTAACCCTAACGCACGCCTTGCCATCACTATAGAGTGATTTCACGGCATGCAGCAGGGAACTGCTCACTCCATATCCAGGCAACACGTCCCAGAGTTCCTTTCGTACGACTCTATCAAATGCCTTCTCTAAGTCGACGAAAGTGCAGAACCAAAAACTTTTGGTTATTATCCAAAAACTTTTCCGCGATTCTGTGAAGCGAGAAGGTTTGATCCATATATCCTCTTCTTGGTCTAGATCCACCTTGGGATTCCCAGAGAAACCTTTCGGATCGCTCTTGCATTCTGATCGTCAGGATCTTTACTAGGGGTCTCTACACTTTACTAGCTAAGCTGACGACAACACAAGGACGCTCATGGGCATACTGATTTTAATTTTTAACAAACATTGCTACTTACGCAGACGCACACACACAACACGAAACGTTTTCTCAATCAAACGTTAGCTGCCAAATAAAGGTATAATTTTACGAGAATAAAATTACAACATCCAGAACACTATTATAACAGACTCGTTTGCACGGAAAATTGTGGCTATCGATATTACCATTTTGATAATAGTTGAAAATGTTTACTATTGTTATCTAGCAATTTTATTCGCGAAACTTTGTAAGTAATAAAAAACTTCGAATACTATTGCATTATTTAATAACTTTATGAATAATGACAAATAAAATATGAAAAAAATTGTGAAGGTGTATTATGATCCATTAGACTCGAATATGGTATAACATTAAAAACAAGACAATAGCGATTGTCATTTTGTTCTCCGGGGGCGGCGAAATAATCTCACGCAACACTGCTTCCCTTTGGCGCCATTATTACTGTCACCAAAAGTTTGTTTTATAATATACCTATTTACACAAAACAATATAAACAAGTATCGCACAACACAAAAGCAGAAACTCGTAAAGTACGTATTTCCAGTACTAGGACACTAGTCCGATATTCAATACTAGACTGCACTGCAATATCATCTATCAAAACGTAATTATAATAGAGCACTCAATAATTGCACCTGTTCGCCATATAATATTTTATTTCGTGAACTACGACCTGCTGTGTGTGACCTGTACGAACCGGTTTTCGTGGCGCGGGAGAGCGAGCGAGATGCAAACAACAATGTATTGCGTTGTCTCGGTTCCACCCGTCTTGAGCCAGATGCAATACACGTGTGAGTGAGTGAAACAATGAATAGGACGCGTAATGACTGATGAACGAACGATCGAGTGATCGAACGTACACGATACTAGTTGGAGTAAGTATTGCGAATATTGGAATAGGTACGGCCTAGTCTCGTTAAATATCTAATCTTCGGATTTGTTCTAACTAGAACAGATCCGAACAGACGAACAGAACAGACAGACTAGAACAGATGAGGCGGCGTAAAGAGGCGTCTTTACTAAGACGCCTCATCTCTACTCTGTGGTTATTGTTTTGTTGTGTATTTTGTTTTCATAATTCTGATTTGAAAGATAACGGTTGTTTTCGAGTTGTTATTGAATTGTTTTCAACGATCGATTTGAAATATGTAAAAGTCGTGTAATTTCGTCTGTAAATATTAATGTGAATTTAGTTTTAGATTGTTCTCTGAAGTACAGAACTTTGTAATTGAATAAAAATAATTTTAATTGTTCTTCACTTTTGATTGCCAAAAATATATATGTCGCAGTCTCACCTAACGCCATGTCGCAGTCTCACCTAACGCCATCTATCGGATTATTCGGATTATTCGGAAACGTCAAGTGGTTCACTTGGGCATGGTCGATACAGTGAGGGCAGCACTAGTTTCCCATA
Source organism: Drepana arcuata (assembly GCA_016069955.1). NCBI lineage: Eukaryota > Metazoa > Arthropoda > Insecta > Lepidoptera > Drepanidae > Drepana > Drepana arcuata. The sequence continues at coordinate 2,621 of JACCPG010004153.1, read as the reverse complement.
TTCTGAACTATAAAATTGACAGCTTGAGGCCAAGAAGGGCATTCTGTTTCGGGACGCCGACACGAACGGTCGCTTTGAGTGTTACTGCCTCACTGTATCAAACTTGCCGCGTTTCTCGATAGCAATCCGAAGCCATCCGTCTGATCGTTTGTTATTTTGATTTCTTTTCGTTGTAATTGTGGAAATAGACGTCTGAACTATCAAACCGGTTAGTTATTTCGTGATTGCCGCCATGTGTGACCCTTCTGGTAACGACTCCCCGTACGAGCCGTTGTTATCAGAGTTGGGATGCAACCGCAACGTCCCACGTACGGAAAATAGCGTCTCGAATAACGCGCAGTGCAACAATGAAACGTGTGCAACCGAAACGGACGCGAGTGACGAGAAATGGCGTCTTTTGATGGAGCAGCAAAATCGCAATTTTCTGGCGTTGATACAAGCAATGCGAGCGCCCGCTTCGAATAGTGATTTCCGTCTTCCCGATTTCGACCCAGCGAGGAAAGATGTCGACGCTCGCGCCTGGATCACTACCGCGGATATGTGTGTGACTGACCAGCGCCAAGGACCCTCGCTGATGATTGCGTTAAGCCGTGCGCTCAAAGGAGAAGCCTCAGCGTGGCTGTCGTCCGTTTCCTATCCTGGCATGACGTGGACTGATTTCAAGGAGCTTTTTGTAACAAGGTACGATAGTCCTGAAACCCCTGCATCTTTTCTCATCAACTTGAATAGCAAAAAGCCAAAGGATAACGAATGCTTAGCCGCCTACGCCGCTACTCTCATGTCTTCTTTGATGTCGAGGTGGAATGGCTTGTCTACGGAGCAGATCGCAATAGAGACTGTTTTGGCGCACATTTCTAAATTCGAACCTCGTATGCAGAGATTATCTTTTACAACCGACATCAAGACCCGCAATCAGCTACAGAACGAGTTGAAGGCCGTTTCTTTTCTCAAGAGGAATGCCCCTTCCAGCAATGATCATGAAGGCCCGGATGCCAAGAAGAATCGACCCAATGGTCCTAATAACTCGCTCAAGTGCTTTAGCTGCGGAAAGTTAGGACACAAATCATCATTCTGCCGTGCAAGAAGGGACACGAAGCCTCAAGAGGACCGATTTCGCCCGAAACCCCACTCCAACCAGGGTGGTCAGCCTGCCGGAAGAACTGATTCCGTCACCTGCTTCCAATGTCGGGGGCAAGGTCAAGCCCAGCCCTGAAATGCAGCTTGTGCTCACTTCGAGAAGAATGAGCCTGTTTAGAGCGATGAATCATCCAACTTCAAGCGATCCAGACTTACAGACCCCTTTAAGATGCTTGGTGTATGAGAAATCGAAACATCGTAGTACAGACTGCCGCCCAGAGGATTGTAAAAAGGGTCATGTGATCGTTCCTTTTCTGCTAACTCAATTTCTGTATTCTAACCACGCGCAAATGCGTCCGTTTTCAAATGTTTCAGGTATGGTGATGTTGGCCATTATGCTAACACGTACACCTGTGCTCCTACTTCCACTGCTGGGAAGCATAGTTCCAGCAACGGCAGTGCAAGCAGTTCCGCTGGCGAAGGCAACACCTGAGCAGCGAGTAACTCCACTAGCAACCAGCGTCGAGTTGACCTGAGTAACATTGGCAACCCAACTGGACAACTAAACATATCCGGTGGGCCTGTTCCTTTTCACTTACTAGTGCCGAATGTTCTCTCATGAAACTTCAGATAGGTCATGGCAGGATGGTTTATACGATATTCAATTAGCGTTTAACTTTATTGTTAGCCGTGACATAAAATCGATGCCTTTAGTGCTTTTGATACGTAAGGTAGCAAGACCTCATTTTTTGGGTTCAGATAATGACGTTGATGTAGCAAATGTGAGAGAACAATCGGTACTGAATATAGAAAAAAAAGTGCCAATTATGAGAATATTTTAATGATAATAAGGCAAAATTATTTAAAATTGTTGTCGGTGATTTTGTTTTACTCCAAAACGAAGAGCTAAATCAAACAAAACTTGACCCTAAGTATCGAGGCCCTTTTCGCATAATAGAAGTTCTTGACAGTGATCGTTACATTCTTAAAGCTCTTAACTCTAAGCGGACCTACAAATACTCACACGACAGACTCAGAAAAATGCCAGACAGTGACAATGTTGACCTAGACGAATTAAACTCAAATGACGAGACTGTACATGATGATGAAGGGGCTGGACCTTCAACTAGTTCTAATTAGTCGGATCAAACTCATTTTCTTTTTCTTTCCTCTTTTGAATCGCGTAGTATGCAAGTCGCTCAGATTGCTTACATTTTCCATGCATTCGTAGTCGTAGGCGTAAAATCGGGCCTGATTTCCCGTCGCAGTGCGGCCACGATTGTGAGTGGCGTGCGTTTGGCTTGGAGATGTAAGCGATCGCTGTTGGTTTGCCGGATGGAGGCAAACGGGTTAGCCAATCGTGGCTGGAAGTTTGATTACGGGTACCGGATGGAGGTGGCCCATGACTTAGTTGGTTGGTGGCTAAGTGTGGTGTGTTGTGATGTTGAAAAGGATTACCGGATGGAGGTATTCCTTGGATGTAGAGTATTGCATACTGCGGTCTGATTTTCTGATTTATTCAAGCTGAAGGCGTACTATTGAAA
>JACCPG010004152.1:0-13403 GCA_016069955.1 Drepana arcuata | reverse complement strand
CCACCACCCACGGCTGCTGATGAAGTGAGATATCCTAATAAAATATGAATTTCCTTCCAGCTGTCCCCCTTACTCCGCTGCATCCACCAGACATGCTCAAGTACTTTCTCCAAGACAGCTTGGTTAACCTAGTGGTGTGCACGCAGGAGTACGAGAAGACGCTCAGGCCTATCACCTTGGATGTGTCCATACCTCTCCTCATCACGAACAGGGACAAGCAGATCACAGCCCAGTTGTACCAACCTGACGGTGTGTTTATGAAATCCAAACCGGAGGATATTCTGGCTGACGTCGGTAGATCGAACGCTTGGTATGGCGATAATGATGCCATGATTATTTATACCAGTGGTAAGTCTATCATTCATTCAGCGTCGTCTATCATTCATTCATCGTCGTCTATCATTCATTCATCGTCGTTCATCATTCAATTGGTGTTTCTAATATGTGGTTTAATAAGTGTTTGTATATTTCAATGATTTTTAATATGCCTATTCGTGAAGAAATTCATGGAGAGTGGAACTACTTATAATTACGACTATTATAGCAATATGTGGAACTATAAAGTTTCATACTAATCCACCTTGCCGTTCCATAAGCACGCACGCACTCACTCACTCACTCACTCACTTACTCAGTCACTTACTCACTCACTTACTCACTTACTTACTCACTTACTCACTCACTCACTCAGTTACTCACTCACTTACTCACTCATATATTTAATAGCGAAATTATAATATGTCCCTGCAGGCACAACAAGCAAGCCAAAAGGCGTAGTGTGGACGCACCAGATGCTGCAGACGCAGATCTCGGCGCTGCACAGCGCGTGGCAGTACTCGGCTAGCGACGTGGTGCTGCACGTCCTGCCGCTGCACCACATACACGGGCAGCTCAACTCTATGCTCGCCACCCTGGCGGCCGGGGCCAGGTGAGATATTCCGCTTTTTAATTTCAGTATCTTAAAGTATGTAAGGATCATAGCAAGTGGAAAGAAGTGGTCTCTGCCTACCCCTACGGGAAAGAGGCGTGATTATATGTATGTATGTATATATACTCGTATAATTACGTGTCACGTTGTTTGTCCGCGATGGGCTCCTAAACTACTTAACCGATTTCAATCACATTTGCACACCGTGTGCAGTTTGACACAACTTAAAAGATAGAATAGCTTACATAACAATTGGACCCCGGGCGAAGCTGGGCGGGACAGCTAGTAGTATGTATATTCACGCCTTCCCACAAGCGTCCCTTTAAGTGTAGATATGTTGCTCCCATGGCATGGTGAGGAGGCTGGGATCTTGAAACTTATCTAAATTATTAACCAGCAGTGTCGCCCAGCTCCGTAGCTCTCATAGTAAATTAAGCCCTGTAAGTCTAGAGAGAACCAGCGATCGACTCTCTATCTCCTCGTTGATATGTATGAATATCTATAGAGGTCATAGGACAGAACGGTCGCTGTACGCTCTGTGCATACCTTTTAAGAGTCTTGGCGTGTATGTACACGTATGTCATGTGTGTGTGTGTGTGTGTGTCTGGTCGCGCAGGCTGCGCATGTCTGCCTCCCCGGCGGCGCACGCGGTGTGGGCGCGGCTGGTGGCGCTGGGCGAGCGCGAGGAGGCGCGCGTGTCTGTGTTGCACGCCGTGCCCGCGCTGTACGCCCGCCTGGTGGAGGCGCACGCCAAGCTGTTCCCTGAGCCTCGCGCCGCTGGCTACGTGCGCGCCGCCCTCAAGCGCATGCGCCTCGTCTGCGCCGGCTCCGCCCCGCTGCCCGCCGCGCTGGCCACGCGCTGGGAGCAGGTACACGCACACGCACGCACACGTACATACACACACACGCACGCACACGTACAGACGCACACGTACAGTCACGCACACGCACATACATATACGTACACGCACACACGTATACGTGCACGCGCACACGCACATACATGTACGTACATACACACACGTATACGTGCACGCACACACATATATGTACACGCACACACGTATACGTGCACGCACACACGTATTCGTACACGCACTCACACGTACAGTGTACTGTAGCGGGTATAATATTCCGTATAAGGTCGTAAGAGTGTTAGCGTAAATAATAAAAAATAAAATGTGAGCCGTCACGGGACGCCTGCCAGATGTGAAACATCGACATTATTTTGTAAAAGTAATATGCAGAAAAGAACAGATTGTGATAGGAACTAATAAAAATATGTCATAATGATAAAATAAAATATTACGTTTTTTTTTCTAGATAACGATGACTATTTATTGAATAAACATTTATTTTCATTAAATACAAAAATTTACGAATTTATTTCAAATCGTAACTACTTAATTCGTAACGTCGTCGACTTCGGTAATAGTTATATTCGATGTTTCCTCTGAGGACGGTATTACTGTGACAATTGGTCGATGGTAACTGAAGTATGGCGACGCGTCGCCACGGCATGCGTCGCCACGCCAGAAATCGGTTTTACGTGCGGCTATAGATGTTTCACATCAATAATATTCGGTGAAAGAGCGCGCGTACACGCACGCACACACGCACACACGCACTCGGTCGTGGTCTGCACTGTACGGTAATGTGTAATGCCATCATATTTGGTGAATCAGCGTGCATATACATACATACACGGACACTAACACATGCACTCACACAGACTACGAGCTTTTTCACCGTAATGTGATTCAACAATGATTGTGTACATTGTATTGTCTCTATAGAAAGAATTGTGAAGTGAATTATTAATACGCTGTGGAGGCACATGTTTCTTTTCTTCTTTCATTAATTTCCGCTGTCGGTTGCGGCGTTCCTGTATTTACGGCACACGTAGCAACTTCTCCGCATATGTGTAGGCCCTTAGCGAGTGTGGTCTCCATTGTCAGATCTCGGGCATCAAGTTGTTGGAGCGCTACGGCATGACGGAGGTAGGCATGGCCCTCAGCAACCCTTACCGGCCGGTGGAGGCCCGCGCCGTGGGCTGCGTGGGGCGGCCGCTGCCGGGCGTGGCGGCCAGGCTCGCGGCCGGGGGCGAAGGCCCGGGGCTGCGGCCGCTGCTCACGGCGGAGACTCCGGCGCCAGAAACGAGGGTACATAACTGAGAAACAGCTGTACATTAAAAAGTCCGAGTATAGATGCGTATATACAAATATAAATTACGTGTCACGTTGTTTGTCCGCGATGGGCTCCCAAACTACTTAACTGATTTCAATCAAATTTTCACACCGTGTGCACACGCACACTACAATTAATAGACTCGGGTCATACTTCCCGCATCCCGTGACCATCTCGACTAGAAATTGGGCGCGTCTTTGTGGATGGCACTATCTATAGTTGGCTGCAACACGAAGATTGCAAATTGTAACAATGTTGTTTTCGAATATAGGTACAGTGATTAGTCACACCACGAGCTTTACAGTGAAGGAAAACATCGAGAGGAAACCTTCATTCCCCGTTTGGGAATCAAAGGCGTATTTATAGTGCTTGAGTTACGGCGGTATACTCGGCCTCTGTCATGTTGGGACCTGAAATATATCTCTGGTGGAATGTGGGTGTGTGGATACTACCTATACGCCTCTGCCTACTACCCCGCGTGGGCCTTGGCGTGATGATATATCTACCTGTATAGAGTGTCATATGTATTTACATTGCCTTAAATCTGTGCAGATATCGTTAGACCGTCTCGGGATCCAGACTTCGGAGGACTTCTTCGTGGACTCGGAGCAGTATGAGTGGGGGCCTACAGTGGTCACCAAACACGTGGAGGCTGAGGGCGGTGTGTATGAAGGTGAACTGCTTATCAAAGGACCCGGTGTATTTACTAGGTAAGTAAAGATTAATAGAAGAGGGAAAGTTGGTGACGAAAGGCTGAGCGGAATTGGATTAAATTTGGCACAGAGATAGATTAGGAGGTTGGAAAATACCTGCCGGGTACAGCTAGTTTTAAATCCTTCAGCTTTCCCGCAAGGATGCCCTTGTGTTATGGTAACTATACAACGATATATTTTACTTATATAGATAGACATAGGACATGAAACTGAGGTACAAATACTCGTGTTTATCGAATAAATATCTGCCCTCAGCGGGAATCAAACCCGCGACCTCAAGTTTCGCAGTAAGGAGCCCGTTATACAGTATACATATATAAATGCACCACACATGTTCCCATATATATATATATACCTCTGGCGGAAAGTGGCGGAAAGCCTATACACCTCTGCCTACCCCTTCGGGGACCCTTGTGGGAAGGCGTGAGGATAAACATATACATACATACATGTTCCCAGATACTGGAACCGCGCGCCAACCCTCGAATCCACTGACTTTACGCCAGACGGCTGGTTCCGTACGGGTGACACGGCATCCTACGAGGATGGTCGGTTCAGGATCCTCGGCCGCACGTCGATCGACATCATCAAGACGAGTGGATACAAGGTGAGCGCCTTGCAAGTGGAATCCGCCATCTTGGAACACTCTAGCGTCTCTGACGTCGCCGTTTTGGGTATCCCGGACGACATATACGGTGAGATTGTCTCTGCCGTCGTAGTCCTCAAAGACAAAGCCAAATTGACCTTGCCCGAGCTTAAGACCGCAGCTGGGAAGCTGTTAGCCCCCTACCAGCTACCAAAGACAATGATTATTATAGAGCAAATGCCCAGAAATGCGATGGGCAAGCTAGATAAGAAGACGATAAGGGAGTTGTATGGGAAGGATTTGGCGCTGAAAAATAAACCTTAATTTTAGGACGGTAAGGTTTTCACAAGATCAGTTGTTAGTAGGATATGATTATATACTGAGGTGCTTAAAGGGGATATTATTCTAACTGTGTTCCTAAGATCGCTAGTTATATCTTATTTATATTTACATCAGTTGTAGCGCGCGATTTCGCTCGCCTTATATTCATTTATATGCTTACTGCAATGTCAAACTATACATATAAACCTTCATCTTGAATCACTCGATCTACTGATGAAACCGCATTGAAATCCATTGCGTAGTTTAACGACCTAAGCGTATAGAGGGCGAGAAGGTACTTTTTAATGTACTACGTTAAGTTATGGCAAATTGTTTCTATTAAATATGAGGTAACATTATTATTTCACGTTCATTGTTATGTTTTGATCTACATTTCCAAAATATCTTGATTGATAATTTTGCTAATAAGTTGGTTGTGTAAGTTTCGGAAGAAATTCAAAGACGTATATAATAATAATGTAAGTTATAGTTTTGTTTGAGAAACGGCAACACATTAATACCTAAATGTATACCTCCGGTGACAAGTGAGTGTTGTTAACCTCTGCCTACGTCTTCGGGAACCCTTCTGGGCATAAATATAGATATAAGTTAGTTATGTGTAAAAATTATTACAATTGGGCCATTATGGTGTATTTAAATATGCAGTCTGAATATATATAATAATAATATTATAATAATATATAAATAAACAACGAACAAATGCGCTTTACTCACAAATTATGTAAGTACGTTCCAAACGTGTAAAAATATAAGTAGGAATATATTATAAAGAATGTTTTATTGAATATTATGTTTGTATAGACTTATTATTGTTTTTAAGTTTGTTTTAAATGTTGTTCCTAATAATAATAGAATGGTAACATTGTTTTGTTTGTTGAATAAAAAAAACTAATTTATCATCGTTGTTTTATTAAATAACATTTTCAATCTCACAAACATTAGCCGGAGCCGTGGTGGCCGAGTGGTTCGAGCAGTTGCCTGCGACGCAAAGGTCGCAAGTTCGAATCCCGACTGTACCAATGAGTTTTTCTAAACTTAAGTACAGTGATTATTCACACCACGAGCTTTACGGTGAAGGAAAACATCGAGAGGACACCTGCATAAGTCTGAGAAGAAATTCAAAAAGGCGTATGTATAGTCGTGCTTGAGTAACGGCGATGGACTCGCCATCTGTCACGTTGGCACCTATTATACCTCTGGCGGAAAGTGGGTGTGTGGGTATTACCTATACACCTCTGCCTACCCCTTCGGGGACCGTTGTGGGAAGGCGTGAGGATATTATTATTATATTATTTACAAACATTATGCCTAAAGTAACAGTCAACTTAACATTTCTAGATAATAAACACACTATATATTCCTTAGATGAAAGACTTCTTGACCCTTTAATTAGATATCACTTTGAGATATAAATAGCTTTTTAATGGGGCATTTAATCTACGGTTCAAACTTTATTCTAATTTCTTTGAGTCCATTTCCAAAGGAATATTAACAGACGAGTTACACAGGTTATAAATAATCTTATTTGGTGAAGAATCCATTATTATCTCCTAACATATTCTTCTGGGAATGGAAATCCAAATTTTTCAGGTAATTTATTCGAATAGCTACATTTTTATTTTAATATGACCGTAGTAGGTTTCAATTTAACATAAAATATAATTTAATCATTAAACTATCACACTGGTGGGATATCAAACTGCAGGAAACTTCTTGCTGCTAAAGAGGCGTTGATTAAACATGGCGGGGAGAACGTTGCGTACTCTATAGAGTTCGACCACGTGGTATAAGTGGCCACGGCGGTAGCTCCAATCCCCATACACATCACAATAAGAGCAAGCAGGACATCATACCATTTAACGGAATGCTCTTCGTCAATGGCATCATCGTTATTATTCGAAAACGTTCTATAACCGTTCTCGCAATTATCTTTGCCTATGAGCGGTTTTGACAGGCTCCCGCCATTTTGTTTTATGGCGCCATTTTCTCTCAAGACACAAATTGGTTTTACATGAGGCATATTAGACTTTAAATAACATAGTTTCAAGAAGAACAGCGGCGGGAATATAAACATAAGTGGGCCTGTCAGGGTGGCGCCCACGAGACCCATGACCAAATCAAATCTCGGGACAGATTCTGCGAGGAACACCGCCAGGACCACCGTTGCTGACCGTACCAAACAACGCCTGAAGCAGAACTCTGAAATGTAAATAAAAACCTATAGTAAGCTGCTTTCCATACCAGTATTTCTATTCAACATGACAATGAAGGGCACTTAGTGACGTTTTACGTCAAAGTTGCTATGTACCTACATTCTATCGCTCTTATGTCGCTTATCCTTATAAATCAAAATCAAAATATTTTATTCAACGTAAGGGACACAGGGGACACGTATTGAACGTCACATATTTAATATAAACTAAAGTTACCACCGTTTCCAAGAAAAAATACCTGCCAGGAGAAGAAACGGCGAAACAAACTCCCCGGTTTGCTTTTTTAACATTTGTTCCCTTTTACGTAGGGGTAGAAAAGATATAGATAGTGCCATCCACGAAGACGCGCCCCACTAATTTCTAGTCGAGAGGGTCGCGGGTGTATCACCAGGGTGTTAATTGTAGTGTACGTGTGCACTCATAGGTAATCAGTGTGTACTGATAGTACTTAACATTAGTGGATGGTTGCACACTTTATACTATAAACTGTAAGGAAGAATTGTGGGGCGCGTCTCCGTGGATGGCACTATCTATAATGTTTTCTCACCCTCCTTGAAGAAAGCCATGCATACGCATGGCTTTCTTACCGGGTAGGTCGGCAGTTCGATCCACAATTAAATATTTATTATCACAAGTTTTTCTTAAGTACAGTGATTAGTCACACCACGAGCTTTACGGTAAAGGAAAACATCGAGAGGAAACCTGAAAAGCTATGCAGAAGCACACGTCTGAGAAGCAATTCAAAGGCGTATGTATAGTCGTGCTTGAGTAACGGCGACGGACACGCCATCTGTCACGTTGGCACCTAAAATATATCTCTGGCGGAAAGTTGGTGTGTGGGTACTACATATACACCTCTTATGGGAAGGCGTGAGGATATATCGTATATTTTGTTATATTATCACAGGCACATACCTCGTGGTATACTGAGAATATCTTCAAGATGTTGGAACAGTGCGGAGTTGCCGACCGCACTGGACAGGCACAGCTGAAGGGTCACCAATAGTACAACCACGTACAGTGCAATTGAGGGAGGTATACCTGAGAACAATGTTACTAGCAGGCTTCAAACTCGTTAAACTAATATTTCTTTGGGGTTACATGTTAAGCGATAATCTCTCTGATGAATTTCATCCAATTCTGTTGATTCGTTTTTGAGTGAAGGGGAACAAAAATCCTCACAAATTCACACTTATAACACGGACCCTTGTGATTAGGCGTCGCGATAAAATCTGTTAAATAAACGAAAATTGAGTGGCAAACACTGTGAGTAACAGAGATTGAGAAAGGCTGAACGGAATTGAGTGAAATTTGGCACAGACATAGATTATTAGCTGGATTAGCGCAAAATATGTTCTGTTCCGAAAATAAATCTAGAAAAAATTATAGTAATGAAATCGATTTTTACGCGAGTCAAACCGCGGTTTGACACCGCGTGGTATTATAAATACGAAAGTTTGCGAGGATCTTTGTTCCTCTGTCACGCAATAACTTGAACTTGACTGAAATTGTGGGTGCAATTGTGAATCTAAACTCGAAGCCACCTGAAGGCGTACAGAAAATTTCATTAAAAATCGGTCCAGCCGCTTACGATTCTTTAAAGGACATACAGACAAACTTTCATTTTTATATATATTACTTGTGCCTGCGACTTCGCTTTAACAAAAAAAAATCAGTTTCCAAAATAAAAGTAGTCTAATTCTCTTAACATCAGCTATCTGTCAGTGAAAGTCCCGTTAAAATCGGTCCAGCCGTTTCAGAGATTACCCGGAACAAACGGACAGACAGACAGACAAAAATTTTAAAAAATATATTTTGATAAATGTACCGTGTATATCATCCATATGCATTTAATAAAACGCGGTTATTTTAATACATATTACAAACAGGCACTCCATTTGTTTTTATTTGTATGTATATCTATAGATAAGATCGGATCCGCAATGAAGAGATTCGCAAATCAACTAGCGTGAATGAGGGCGTGATTGTAAAGATGAAGAAAGGCATGTTGCGTTGGTTTGGACACATAGAAAGGATGAGTGAAGAAAGATTGACGAAACAGATATACAAAGCAAAAGTGTGTGCAAGAAGAGGCAGAGAAAGGCCACGTTCCAACTACCTGGATCAAATAGATCGGACTCTGAAGGACGGGAACGTTAAGAGTACTCGAAACCGACGAGCATGTATGAAGAGACTGATGAATGTGGACGAAGCGAAAGAGGTATGTAAGTCTAGAGAGAACTGGCGCTCTATACTCTCTGCCTACCCCGTTAGGTACATGGCGTGATGATATGTATGTATGTAAGATATATCCTTACTAATATTATAAATGTGAATATAAGTTTGTTTGTTACGCTTTCACGTAAAAACTACTTAATCGATCAACATAAAACTTTGTACACATATTCTTGGAGGTTTTAGAAGTAACATAGGATACTTTTTATTGAAAAAATAAATCATTTTAACGACAGAAAAAAATGCCGTTTTACTAAAACGGTGATGGCTTATATCCAGGATTAAGACATAGAATACATTTGAATCCCGAAAGATTCAAAGCTCTAATATGATAAAGGCAAAAATATGTATGTTGCTCTTTCCACGCGGGCGAAGCCGCGGGCATAAGCTAGTACATAATATGCCTTGAATAATATACCTTCTAATATATTGTTATCGACCTCGAGCCCGTATCGATTGGCGGCGAGGAGGGTCGTGATGGTGAACATGAGGCCCGAGAAGCAGAACGCCCCCACCACCACTGTGTTGATCTTGGTGCTATCCTTCATGTCCACTTGTATGGTCATCAGCAAAGGGTGGATGTCGAACTGGAACAATTGGTAACAATCATTACTTCAATATATACAATATACAAATAAAAAAATTGTAGTGTCTGTTTGTCATATTAAAATAACCGCTTTTTACTAAATGCATATGGATGTGTACGCGGTACATATACCAAAATATATTTTTTTTAAATCTTTGTCTGGCTTTCTGTCTTTCTGTCTGTCTGTTAATATATCCTCACGCCTTCCCACAAGGGTCCCCGAAGGGGTAGGCAGAGGTGTATAGGTAATACCCACACACCCACTTTCCGCCAGAGGTATTAGTGCCAACGCGATGTCCATCGCCAGCAACGTTACGCCTTCAGTTCTCTCAGACGTGCATGGTGTTCTCCATGCCTTCACCGTGAAGACTAATCAATTGCACCAGTTCAGAAAAACTTATTGGTACAGTCGGGATTCGAACTTGCGACCTTTGCGTCGCAGGCAACTGCTCGAACCACTCGGCCACCACGGCTGTTTGTTCTGGCTAATCACTGAAACAGCTAAACCGATTTTGACGGGACTTTCACTGACAGATAGCTGATGTGAAAAGGAATACGGAATAATAATATAAGGCTACTTTTATTTTGGAAACTGAACAATATTTTTTTGTTCAATTCCACGCAGACGAAGTCGCGGGCACACCTAGTTATAATTATAAATGATTCAGATTCATATTTAAGCCGTGGTGACCGAGTGGTTCGAGTTGCCTGCATCACAAAGATTGCAAGTTCGTATCCCGACTGTACCAATGAGTTCTTTTGAACTTATTTAGTCGCACCATGCGCTTTACGGTCAGAGACATCGACAGGAAACCTGCATACGCCTGAGAAGCAATTCAAAGGCGTATGTATAGTCGTGCTTGAGTAACGGCTATGGACTCGCCATCTGTCACGTTGGCATCAAAAATATATCTCTGGCGGAAAGTGGGTGTGTGGTTACTACCTATACACCACTTCCTAATCTTCGTGGGAAGGAGTGAGGATACCTATATTATTTTATGACTGCTGAAAATATATAAATTTCACCGCTAATGCTGCAATTGTCCATAGGCTTTCGCAGCTTACCCTCAGGGAGGCCGAACGCGTGATTGAACCCGAATTTTCTTACTTGAAATGCAATGATCCCGTAGGCGATGAGAAAGTTCTGTGGATCAGGGATGTACGTCATCAGTCCGCCCATGCTGCGAGGCGATTCGTTATCCGTGACGATGCAGAACCAGGTCAGGGCTGCCACCGTGCTCACGATGAACACCGATAAAAGGGCCAAGGGTCTGGGGAAATGCAATATGCTCGTTTTAAAGTAGGTTTTAGTTCATGCTTTTTCAGGGATGTGCACCCAACACCTGATGACTTCTTACTCCATGATGTCTTCTAAAAAGCGGTTAAACTAAAATTGGTTATCGTTTATTGACATATCTGATCTAATTATACTCGAACAATAACTTAAAATAAAAGAAAAAAAAATTCTTTGTTTTCTTTCCCGCGTCCCGCTGCTGCGAGTGCGAACATATTACGTTGGTTTGACACACAAACAGGATGAGTGGAGAAAGAATGACGACACAAATATATAATGTGATTGTCTGGCAGTGGAGGCAGAGAAAGACCACGCTTTAACTACCTAGCTAGATCAAATGGAACACTCGAGGTGCAGAGAAAAGTCTACAAAACTATTTCCGAGTATACATACATTAATATACAACTTCATAGCAAGGAACCATGACCTGACTTCATTCGCGGAAATAATCAATTAGCAAATATAAGCCACAAATCCAACTACAATGCCTGCATTTATTGGGCTTAATTAAGTACAATATGTCAATGGCCGCAGTCACGCGACGTCGCCAACAAAGCCGTCATTTATAAGCACTGAATCGATCTTATTATGCAAAATACCTTAATCGTGAGGTATTTTGTGTTATATATGTACATATATATAGATAAAGCGACGCCGCTGTCTGTGTCACTAATGTTTTAACGCTTCCTTGACAACTATGCTCATATCATATATAATAATACACATAAGCATCTCTCCATATAGTGCCATCGACGAAGGCGCGCCCCACCATTCTTACCTATAGTTTATAGTGTAAGTGTGCCTTCCACTAATGTTTGAGTATTATCGGTACACACTGATTACCTATGAATGAATGCACACGCACACCACAATAAATGGATTCGGGTCATACTCCCCGCATCACGCGACCCCTTGACTAGAAACTGGTGGGGCGCGTTTTCGTTCGCACTATCTATAACTGCTCCTTCGGGAACTTTTGTGGGAAGCATGTCTTGACGCTCGATTTCCTGCACGTGAGCAGGTGGTGCTAACTAGTGACGTAATTACTGAAAGTATATCAAGAGTTTTGAAAGAATTGGCGCTCTGCTCTCTCTGCCTCTGAGAGGGACTCGGCGCGATAATATGCCTTACTTCATATCCTTTGGTGACCCCAGCCACATGACGGGGCAGAGCAGCAATCCCAGGATCAGCAGCCAGACGCAATAGGTTATTGCCACCTGACCGTCTGAGATCTTCCACCAGAACAGCTGCAGACTCTGCGAAGCTGTCAACAAATTTATTATTAAGAATTCATCATCATCATCATATCATCACACCGAGTTCCTAACGGAGTAGGCTGAGAGCTTAGAGCGCCAGCTCTCTCTAGACTTGCATGAGTTTTCGCTTCGTCCATATTAATCAGTCTCTTCAAACATGCTCGTCGGTTCGATTTTTTCGATTAAGAATTCGCTTTTAAAAGAACTTGAAAAAATGAATCAGGGGAAGAAGCTACTATTCTACAACGGAATATTTTAATATAATTCTCACGCCTTCCCATAAGGGTCTCCGAAGGGGTAGGCAGAGGTGTATAGTGTATAGTGAGTGTGTACTATTTTCATAATAAATAAAGAAAGTTTGATTCTTTAATTGTAATTTCTACTTTAAGATTGTATTTAGGCAATTGTTGTAAAATATTGCATTGCGTTTGGTTTTAGTTAGGAGGTATATAAATAAATACCTACGTAAAAAATCGCCAGGCCACATTATGCCAATATGATGTGGCCGAATGTGCGATTCAATCACTATACCACTTCAACATCACATTATGTAACAAGCTGTCTGTCTATTGGCGAAGAAATTATTTCAATTCAATAAGAGTTGCATATGTAATTGTTTTCAAATTCGTTATTTTTTTTGTACCACTAAGGTGAGTAACACGCTTGTGTGACGACTACTTAGTCCCTTCCTTGGGCGATACAGCGTGGAAACAGCGGGCATAATAAGAACGTTTGACCCGGGTATGTGTCCGATCTAATATTTAGTTAGTAGTTAACAATTAACAATATTTACAAAGATCAGTTGAAACTAA
Source organism: Drepana arcuata (assembly GCA_016069955.1). Lineage (NCBI taxonomy): Eukaryota > Metazoa > Arthropoda > Insecta > Lepidoptera > Drepanidae > Drepana > Drepana arcuata. Next base: position 251 of record JACCPG010004152.1, on the reverse strand, counting down.
CTACTAATAATAATAATAATATATACTCACGCCTTCCCACAAGGGTCCCCGAAGGGGCAGGCAGAGGTGTATAGGTAATACCCACACAACCACTTTCCGCCAGAGGTATATTAGGTGCCAACGTGACAGATGGCGAGTCCATCGCCGTTACTCAAGCACGACTATACATACGCCTTTGAATTGCTTCTCAGACGTATGCAGGTTTCCTCTCGATGTTTTCCTTCACCGTAAAGCTCGTGGTGACTAATCAC
>JACCPG010004151.1:0-11976 GCA_016069955.1 Drepana arcuata | reverse complement strand
ACTGGACCTGATGGTAGACTCGGAAAGTATGAAAGCGAGCTGTGTCTTGTGTTGGAGGAAGTGAAGATAAATTAAATGTACTTTTTGTCACTGCCTTGGCGAATTGTTTGTATCTTAGGCTGTCAAGAGAATTATCATCTTTATTACCACCGTATAACGAGATAAAAAAACGTTCACCAATTACAGTGAGCAAAGCAGGGTCAATTCTGTAATGGAGTGGAAAAGAGTCAATAATTAATTATTAATAACATTGCAAAATTACTAATTAAAAGAATTATAATAACAAAATAAAAAAAATAAATAAATAACTGATGACACATTATTAGTACCCATGTATAAAATATGTATAGTTAAGAGTACTGAAAAATAGTACTCACTTCGGAGCGCTGTCAAACCTTAGCTATTGACTTAATGAAAAAATGTTGCTTATAAAAGTTGTTCCTTAAAAAACGATCTACAAAAATGGTCTGATATTGTTTTTTCGTAAAATGATAAAAAAAAAAGTTATATCGAAAAATATAAATTTTTTTCTCGAATTTCTGAACATTTTCACTTATAACTTTTTTATTTATAGTTTTACGACAAAAATTACTGGACCAAAGTTATAGAGAATTTAATTAGCAACAAAAAACGTTAACAAATTTTTTTTATCAGATAAATAGTTTAAGAGATATATCGTAAAAACCGTTTCAACCCCTATTTTCAAGATGGCGGCCGTGGGACAAGGGTGGCGACCCCACAAACTTGATTTTAGCTTTACAGTTACCCCCCCTACACATCAAAAAAATAAAATTGCGTCCTCTAAGAAACGCAACCCCAAATGTAACTTTTCAATGGACTACCAACTCTCTCTAGACTTAGACATCTTTCGCCTCAACGACATTTATCACATTTTTCCGATCGATTTGATCTAGGTCCTCTAAAAGCCTACTGACTAGCTCTTCGAAAACCTGTGGTGAATTTGTATAGGATTCTTTACATATTAAAAATGAGTACCGTTACTCTATTATTATTACTAATTTATATTGGAACAGAAAACACAGTCATAAGTTTACAAATAATATACGATAATTACTGCAGTTGTATAAAATTGCGTCGCGGATATTTATACTCATTCCCAAATGGAGGTGTAAAGTGTAGCGCATTCATAGTTTGTGTATGTGTATTTTGTTTTATTCATCAAGAGTGGCAAACAAGCGTACGGCTCACCTGGAAAACGGTTACCGCAGCCTATTTACGCTTACAATACTGAAGTATCACTTGCGCGTTGCCACGCTGAGGAGAGGATCGGCAAATGCATGAAATAATTTTATTTGTGATCCTTGCGAGTTCGATCCCCGCCGGCAACAAAAATTCTGATAAGCATATTTCCTTATATGTCTTGGTGTCGTTATTTCAATCATTATTTATCTACTATATCTTGAATTATTTGTGATAATTATCTAGATATAATTTCACGCACAAATTCAAAATACTCTGAACATAATTTTGAGATTTTCCCTGGAGAGTAAAGCATGGAGTTCTTCAAGAAGGGTGTGAAAAGGTTCCTGCAGGGTCGGCAACGCGCGAGTGATACCCCTGGTGTTGCAAGCGTCCATAGGCGGCGGTAACCGCTTGCCATCAGGCGGACCGCATGCTTGTTTGCCACCCAAGTACTATAAAAAAAAAAAATATATACACTACTATACTAAAATATATATATATATACTATATATACTTATTATATCATTGAGGTATCAAGATTATATAGCACATATATTCACGCCTTCTTGTAGCACCCACACACTCACTATCCGCCAGGGATATATTTCAGGTGCCAACGTGATAGATGGCGAGTCCATCTTCGTTACTCAAGCATTACTAAACATACTTCTTTAAATTGCTTCTGAGAAGACGTATGCAGGTTTCCTCTTGATGTTTTCCTTCACCGTATAGCTCGTGGTGTGACTAATCACGCCAGTTCTCTCTAGATTAGCTCTCTCTCTTTCAAAAGTTACTCTCTTCGCTTATGGATGAAGTAATAGAAGTCTGTAAAACCTCTTTCGCTTGGTCCACAAAACATATTAAAAGTAAATAATTTTATAAACGACCAGTAGCAAACACTACGGAAACATATCATTACACTGTTCCAAGCTTTTAAACAAACTTTTAGTAAAATCTTTACAAGCTCGCTAGCAGTTACTTAAGTTAATAACAGTTACTTAGCGAGCTTTAATAAGCACACAATAATCCGTTTAATAGCCCGGATTAACGAGGAAATTATCGGTGCCTTGCATGAGTTTGATACACAAGCTACCGCCCGTGGCATCTCTCGATAACAGAGCTAATAGAAATTAGCTCCCGTCTTACACTGTGGCTCACTAACGCCTGAGCTTAAAAAGCCTTTGAGATTAACACGTGTCAGGCTCTAAGACGCGTGCAATGTTCGCCCGTTGAAATACTATACAATATTTATTTTATTGTATAAAATATAAATCCCTTCCCTCAAGTGTCCCGGAAGGGTAAGCAGAGGTGGGTATGTACCCACTTTCTATCGGAGATATATTTTAGGTGCCAATGTGGCAGATGACGTCATCTCTGTTACTCAAGCACTACTATACATACGGTTTTGAATTTCTTCTCAGACGAATGCAGGTTTCCTCTCGATGTTTTCCTTCACAATAAAGCTCGTGGTGTGACTAATCACTGTACTTAAGTTCAGAAGAACTCGTTGGTTCAGTCGGAATTCGAGCTTGCACAAAGTTTTTTTTATACCACACGGGTGGCAAACAAGCGGTCCGCCTGATGGTAAGCGGTTACCGCCGCCTATGAACGCTTGTAACACCAAGATGCAATCCGCTTGAATAACGGCCACCACGGCTCTTCAAAATTTAATTAAACATTACTGAAATTTGTATTACAACAAGTTAAATTGATTAAACTCCTTATAGTGTACAGATATCGTGAACAGTGTAAGTTTGTAAACTCTCGTATTAAAGCACTATCATGATGACCTCATTACTAAATCGAATTTCAATTGTTCACAATTAAGCATTATGTTATGTGCCAGTATTTATAAAAAGCATTTAAAACTTCAAAACAATGATCCGTGGGAACGATTCCCACCGCTGGGCTGACTTATATGGGGACAAAAACTACGATAGGACACGTAATAATCTTGTAATAATGTATGACAATAGACAATGCTGATTGTTGGCTGTAGCTGACATTATAGTGAATATTGTCATTGAATTTTTGTAATGCTTTTGTAGGATATTGATGGTTGATCTTAGTTACTTGGTTTTCGTGGACAAGAGCTTACGCCGTGTATCATTTTAAAACAGTTATATGCGCAATCCTATTTAATAGACAATACCAATATCTGTTCTGTTCAAATAAAATAATATGTATAGAAGAATAATCGTTAAAGAAGGTGAGGATCGAAATGGGCGAAATAAAAAAAACAAAAACGTGCATATTACTTTTAATTAAAAAAAATCATCAATTCATGCCCTAAATTTGGTAAGCTATAGTGTACGGAATCTTATTTAGTTAAATAAAATGTATAATATTGTATGCATACATAAATATTATAATGCCGAGTCCCTAACGGGGTAGGCAGAGTGTACAGTGCTCTGAAGACTTACATACCTATTTCGCTTTCTATATAAATATTTAAAGTTGTTGGAAAGAGTCTAGATAATGTTCCTTCACAAGTAGCTTCAAGCAATTTTGTGTCTTTGCTTGCCTTATGGACAATGGCAGCGTATTCCGCAGACACACTGCTTAAACTGAGAAGGATTGGTCCATATAATTTGTCGTGTGGATCTGTGTCCTCAACTTTAAGTTTTCCGATGACCTCAACAGTCGGGCTCAACATATTGAGCTTCAGGCTTGTGCTATTTACATATATATTTCGAAAACTGACCAAAATATGGTGTCCATTAAACCATCAGCAACATTAAACGCAAAATTTCGAAAACGTCTCGCGCTAACGGTCCGTTACCCCTTTCAGTCGAACGCTAATTGCTGTCAAATTAGCAGTTGTTGCGCAACGGCCGCCATCCGGACGAAATGAAATTGTTGCATTTGTGAAACTGTCACAATTGTTCTGTTGACCGTTCTCCTCGGTTGGGCAATAATGGCTTCTTTTAAACTTTGATCATAAATCATATTTGGAACTTCCGTCGTGACGTTAGTACTGCTTCTAATGGGCTCGGCCGGAGTATTCATTGAGGGCAGGAAAATACGTTTTTAGGTGAACCTGCCCTTTTAAGCATAAGATGCAGCAGTAGTAACAGCAAGTTATCTCGTAGCGTCCATATTGAGTCTTTCACGGAAACGTCATCCAAGTTCGTCTTGTCATTAATTTGCCGTCTTCTATATTGAAACCGTCTAGTAAGCTATAAAATATTTTTTTTTCAAAGACGATACATTTTTGCAGTCTCATTTAATCAGATATTATTTTGATTGAAAATGTATTATTAAATAGAAACTTATTCATCGAATTTTGATAAAGTCCCATATGACTTCCAAATCTCAACGCGAAGCGAACCTTATCTGCCCTTCGAAAGTCTCTTTAAAGAGGTTAATAGTTGCACTCATTCCGATCGTCAATGTGATCAGAGCCGACGGCTTATCAAACTCTTATTAGAACAAATAGTAGTATACCTAGGTATCTACTTCACACGCCGAGGGTATCTAAGCAACACGAAACAAATATTGTGCAGGGACAATAACTGTACCACGAGCTCTGATATAATTAGCATAAAGGACAAAAAAATTGCTATAAAATTTGCGTATACAAAAAACAGGAATAATATGTATCCGATTGGTATTATTATTATTGTTCGTGTTTTTTTATAATAATATAATATATCCTCACGCCTTCCCACAAGGGTCCCCAGGAAGGGGTAGGCAGAGGTGTATCGGTAATACCCACACACCCACTTTCCGCCAGAGGTATATTTGGTGGCAACGTGACAGATGGCGAGTCCATCGCCGTTACTCAAGCACGACTATACATACGCCTTTTTGAATTTCTTCTCAGACGTATGCAGGTTTCCTCTCGATGTTTTCGTTCACCGTAAGTTTAGAAAAACTCATTTGTACAGTCGGGATTCGAACTTGCGACCTTTGCGTCGCAGGCAACTGCTCGAACCACTCGGCCACCACGGCTCTGTTTTTTTCTAATTTATTGTATTATATTTTAATAATTTCCTTTTGTTATATTAATAGCACTTATATTGTTTTTCGCGTCAATTAACAAGCAGGTTGTCACATCCCGTTCCTAGGTATTTGCTAAAGGCTTTACCGCAAATAAAAACTATAACATAGCCTTCAATTAAGTGATCTATTTTCTTCCCTTACTTAATGGACTTAAAAGGCGCTTTAATTGGAGTAAAGTTGCATTGCGACCGAGAAAAAATATCACATATAAAACTATATAAATTATCGCAATCGATTGTATACCATATAAAGTTGTAATAAGGCTTAATCTACAACAGCTTCTATTGCGGTAATTGCAGGATATATATCAGTGTCTATGAGAAATACAAATAACGATTTCTATTGAAAATAACAGAAGCGATTGTTTTTATATAGTCAGTTCTGACAGACGTGAAATTGTGTGAGTGGTATTGAAGTAATGAACTTTTTTAATCATAAATTTAAATGGGACGTGCAATCATGGTAAAAAATGGCGGCAATGTCACAGGTTCCCATAATTTTTGAACACCTAAATATTAATTAATATCATCACGCCGCAGCCCTAACGGGGCACGCAGGGAGAATAGAGTGCCAGTTCTCTATAGACTTATGTATGTTTATATCTCTTTCGCCTCGTCCTCATTAATTGGTCCTTTCGGCTTCGAGCACTCTTGACCTTCCCATCCATTAGTGTCTGATCGATTAGATCTAGGTAGTAAGTACGTAGCATTCCTCTGAATGTTCTTCAATACACTATCGCCTTGTATGTCTGTTTTGTCAATCTTAAGTCATTATTTGTGAATTTCACCTTAAGTATACTCAAGAAGAAATTCAAATACGCAGGTGTTCTGACGATAGTTTCGTTTACCGTAAAGCTGTACTGTTAAGATTTCTACAAAATCTTTATCCAAGTCGTGATTTTTGAACCGGAAATGTTTTTTAAACTTTAAAATCTGTAACATATTTATTTGCCCATACCAAAATCAAATTTTATCCGCACACTACCTCACTAGCATAATGTATGTGACTTAAGTTACAACTTCATTCGCGTCGTGTCGTGAGCTGATCCCTAGTCGATGTTAGGTCACCATATTCGGTCCTGTCCTATTGATTGCGGGGATGTAACGCGAGCGCACTTGTTTATGTGAGGCGACTCTATTTTATTGGATTTTCGTGACGCCGGAGCAACTGCGATTTGTGTCGAATGTGTTGACCTTAACTAGGCGTCCTGATTTTGCAAAATGTAGCGACGTTGTACAAGATTTGCGAAGCTTAGTTATAATGATGTTAACAAGTTAGTCGTCTATTCACTAGAGAGGGCTTTGAGTGACCAAGCCAAATGCAATATAGCTAATTATATGCGTCTGTATGTTGTTTTATTGATACATCAAAGATTTTGAAGAAATACAGTGAATTAATATATATTAAAATAATAAATAAACATCCAGAAAGACTCATGTATGTTTAGGGAGAACTGGCGCTCAGCTCTCGCTACCAACCACATGTTAGGGACCCTTCGTGATGTACATATTTATTGGGTGATCTGATTGTGTGTTGCTGAATAAAGTACAGTTATTTATCCACGTTCTTTATGGTAAAGGGAAATATTACAAGATAACTTTCGGCAGATATTCAATGATGTAAGATCGTGCTTGAAAGACGATGATAGTCTAGCCATTTATCATTTAAGAATAGATAACGTGGCAAAGTCGTAATGATATAATAATAATAATAAAGTATCTCTTAGAACAATTTTAATTATATTTCTTGGGTTGAGTAATAGACAAAACTATTACCCTGAATTTCATCATCCAAAAAAGTCTATAATATACCAAGCAAAAAATTGCAATCAAATCCGACATGAAATATTTAAAAACATATTTTTATTAGCTGTCTATTAAGAAGTATATTCATCTATGCTACCATCCTTACGGTACATCAACAATGTATTAATACACATCACAGATTATTAAGTACGTTAATGATTTCACTTACAGAAATCATTAGTTAGTTTTATCATTAAAATTTAACCCAGTCACCCTATAGTAGCAGGTGAAAATTTACTAATAATTATTTTACTATGTGTTGGACAGTTAACGACTATTAATTTTAATTAAATGCAATCGAAACTTTGTAACTTGTGACCTCGACTATAGGATGTAAGCGTTTTGATGAGCGAAAGCGATTATTGCTCTATCTCTACCTCTGATTAACGCTCATTATCTGCGGGTAAAAGCTATCGGCGTAGCGTTAGCGGAACGCTTGAATTGAAGGCGCGACGTTGACCGGGGTGGCTTCAAACCGTTTGCCTTTAAGAGCAAAATTAACGCAGAGTAAACCCCCAACCCGTAGTCAGGCTATATCGCGATTTTTATATTAATTTGCATTACTTTTATCTTATGAATATATATTCAAAGTCAAAATCATAATGTTTTATTTCACATAGGCCTAGATGGGCACTTATAAAACGTCGAAAAAGTTGCAACGTTCGGGTTGGTCGTTTCCATGGAGAAGAACCGGTAAGAAATTCCATGGTTATAATTCCATATATAATTATGTTACAGCATTAGGACTTAAATATGGGGGCTAATTATATATTACGAATATAAAAGAATCCATAGATCTGTATAAACGAGTCTCTGAACAACATGTCAACGCGAAATCGCCATACGCTACCTCCTATCGCTAACGCCCCACGTTACAACAGACCTAACGAAGATGAGTTCCATCACACGATCGCATGACCCCTTGCGTCATCGCCCGTCTAATTACACTGTGGCAAAAATATAACCTGTACATAACTAACTTTACTGACCGCTCGCCACTTTGAAATAAGGCTTACATTTCTACGTAACACCTTCAGTGACGGAACACAAAATATTCAATCACATATTACACGCAGGCACACCTTTGTAGTGAGAAATAAGACGTATTTTTGTTTCCTCCCATCATATTAAAACTATACAGTTATAGTGTGTGATGGTAATTGTTATTCCATTGCTGTTGAAACTGCGGATCTTGTTCTGTATCGCTGTGGGAATGGCACAGTGTATGCGAGTTAATTAATTTGTCTCGAATGTGATGTGAAGACATATACTTTATAATACGTATAATACACACACGTAATAAATGTGTGTCTGAAGTATTTAGTTACTGTAATTTAACACATATGTGTTATAATTTGATTGAGATAATGCCAGGGAAGCATTATAGTAACTAACGAGTTATATATATACATACATATAATCACGCCTAATCCCTCTGGTGTAGAAAGGGAGAGCAGAGCGCTAGATTTCAATAACTTATCTGATGTCTTGACGTTCCCATCGCTAAGTATTCGATAAATTTGAACGAGTTATGACAGTTGTTCTATTCGATTCTAATTAATCAAGTCGATATTGCTTTCGTGGCGATAAACAATTTAATGAGCAATTACTAATTACTGTTATACAGTTTGGCTTTCGTTGACTACCAAGTTCAATCAAATCAATCATTTAAAATAATTGGGTAATTATTTATAAATCTGTTCTTTAACAAAATTGACAGGCAAGGCTGCCGTTGCGTATGCACATCTAACGTTCGCATTGCAACGTCCAGTAAACGCAACTATGTACTTAAAATAACGTCAATGTATTCTGAACTTTATTTGAAAGATTCATAACATAATTTGCAATGTACCATTCAAAAACCTCCTTGGAGAGTACCCGGACGTTAATAAGTCAATAAATATACTTCAACTGCTATAAATTAAGATTCAAATTCCATTGATTCGTCTCCAGCCGTTAGTGAGTTGGGAGACATAGCCTTTCCCTAATCTTGCAAGCTTACGGCGCCGTAATGTCTACAATATATCTGTGGATTTTATAACTTACGACTCATTGTCACATGACGTTAATATTATTGAAATACATTTCAGTTCCAGTTGCTATCAACTTTCATGTTCAACTACATATATATTATATATGTACTGTCATTACCTAGACCTAGACTAAAATTATTACATACATACATATCATCACGCCAAGTCCCTAACGGGGTAGGCAGAGAGTATAGAGCGCCAGTTCTCTCTAGACTTACATACCTCTTTCGCTTCGTCCACATTCATCAGTCTCTTCATACATGCTCGTCGGTTTCGAGTACTCTTAACGTTCCCGTCCTTCAGAGGCAGAGGAAGGCCACGTTCTAACTACCTGGATCAAATAGATCGGACTCTGGAGGACTAAAATTATTGAGCGCTAATAATACAATATATTCTATGTGCAAGAAGGTATTGAATAAAAAATATTTGCACAATGCCGATGTTGTTTTAACAACGACGACACATCGTATTTTTTATAATCTAATTTTTATTGACGTATGTACATCAAATATGCTTTTCAGACAACAGAGTTTTAAGTGATATTTTTGTTGTATACCATTAAAGTTGCCTCTCATTTTGATTAATCAAGCTTCTATATAATCAATTAACGTCAAATGGGGCTTTATTACTTATAATGAAGCTTCTTTTTCCATAGACACTGAGGCTTTTTCAGTTCATTACGTCAAACATCGTTTCTGCAAAAACATCGTGTCGTATCCGTCACGCAAAGTGCAAACCGCCCCGTAACAAGTAGCAGTCGCCGGAGTGACATACACTATTGTATATGTTTACGACCGCGCGTCCGTCATGATTGATCCACACAAATAATGTACGGTCGCATTGTACTGTCAATTCGAAGATTGCCTGGCGTTGGATTGACGATTTCTATTTAAGGTCTATTAGTTTATTAATTGGGCAATTTTGAACTTTATAGTCGTTTAGATTTAGGTACTGAATCAAACAGTTTAAAGACAAGGTTCTCTTTTGGGACGTATTTCAAAGTAAGTCTCGAGTAATTACTTTCGTTAAGTTAAAGAACAGCCGATCTTCCAAGATATTCTTCTTCCAGGTATATTGATGCCTTGGAGAAGTCACTGGTGTTCTACACGATTTGAGAAATGCTAAAGTTATCGAAACTGGCGAGCAAGTTTGAAGGCCTAAAGTCTTAAGAGAACTGGCACTCTACTCTATCTTCTTATCTCGTTAGGAATACGCGTGAGTTTTCACCTGCAAATCCCGACTTTACCAATGAATTGGTAAAAAAATTGTATTAATACAATAATTAGCCACACCACGAGCTTTACGGTGTAAGAAAACATCGAGAGGACACATGCATACGTTTCAGAAGAAATTCGAAGGCTTATGTATAGTTATGCTTGAGTAACGGCGACTCACCATCTATTACGAAGAAGAAGAAGAGAGAAGATTACCCAAATATATCGCGGGTAAAAAAGTGGATGTATGGGTACTACTTACACACCACTACCCCTTCGGGGACCCTTATGGGAAGGCGTGAGGATATATTATTATTATTATAACTTACAAACCGCGAAAGAGGTATGTAAGTCTAGAGAGAACTGGCGCTCTATACTCTCTGCCTACTCCGTTAGGGACTAAAGACGTGATGATATGTATGTATGTATGTATGTATGTACAAACCGCATGCCCAATTAGAACCTTTTCGGTACTACAACATATCTGTAGTACAAGTGTACTTCGAACAATACATAAAGCACAGCGTTAGAACAGATCATTAAGAACGCACCTATTAAAGTGCAACAATAGTTGTGACGTACTAATGACGTCACATCGCACGCGCCACTTAATTACGCACCGGCACCAAGATCAAGGTTTATTAGGGCTTAAACAAGGAGCGGAAGCGATTTATTAAAAAATATTTTTTGTTTCATTTTCTGCTCGTTGCCTTAGTTCCTTAAGAAATTAAGAAATAAGTACTAGTTTAGGTAGGTACAAAGGTAACTTTGAACTTTAAAGTCACATGTCACAATTATTATTTTTAAATGACTGGATTTCATATTTCGTTATATTTACCGCTACAAAAGTAGGTAGAAAAAGTTGGAGAAAGAAACCTTATAACACAATACTCTGTGTAGAATTTTGTTTAATCAATGCATTTCCTACATGCTTGTCAATTAAAATACAAGTCTGTAAAGAAACTGTATGGGAATCCAATTAGTCGATTAAAAAAATGTTAGTCTTGTTGGTACGACTATAAAACTCAATTTGTTTCCCAATTCCAATTCACTGGGTCACATACCCAGATTGTTCCTAGGCACCAAAGAATAAATGTAAGCACTAGAGCTCTTTAGATATCCAGGTCCTATGATCACTATGATCTTTTAACTTGAAGTATTTCGCACCGCACTAAATATATCGTTGTAATACACCCGCTATTTTGTGATACTTAGACCACAAGCTTGCCGCCACGCAACGGCTTTCGTGAGAACCAGAGCGGTTTTTACTTTTACCAGTCAATGGAGCGGGCCATATTGGCTCGTGCTGTAGTGTTACCAGTTTTGAAGCGTCCATCGTTCACTGATAAGAACGCGGAAAATAAATTTGGTGGGAACATGGACCTGGAAAAAAGTAATTTTACGAAACAGACATAAATGCTATATATGTGTATATATATATCAACATGCTGTGTCTATATACGCAGGTGACTAATTGAAGTGAACCACCCGACCACCACGGCTCTCCGGCGGCTACATAAACATAACCTTAAAATATACCTATTAATATTAAACACATAATTTTCTTAACACAGTAGAGTAAAGTAACAGATTGTATAAATATAGAAGTCATCACACCATATCCCTTAACGGGTAGGCAGAGAGAGGCCAATTCTAATACCGAAACGTACATACTAATTTCTAAATGCAACACGAAACATTTTTTTTAACTCCTCG
>JACCPG010004149.1:0-18006 GCA_016069955.1 Drepana arcuata | reverse complement strand
TGTAATACGACACTAGATGAAGGAAGGTACACTAAGATAACTTCTGGATATAAAGTCACTTGAAGTGTATAAAAATAATTAAATATATAAATTAAGTACTTTATGATGTTACTATGTTAACTATGAGTATACCAGTGGTCGAAACAATTTTTTATAAGATCTTCGTTTGTTTTTAATGCTAGCATACATACATAGATATCATCATGCCGAGTCCCTAAAGGGGTAAGCAGAGAGTATAGAGCGCCAGTTCTCTCTATACTTACATACCTCTTTCGCTTCGTCCACATTCACCAGTCTCTTCATACATGCTCGTCGGTTTCGAGTACACTTGACGTTTCCGTCCTTGAGCGTCCGATCGATTTGATCTAGGTAGTTGGGGCGTGGCCTTCCTCTGCCTCTTCTTGCATACACTTTTGCTAATGTGTGCAAGAAGATATTTGTGTAATGTACGCATCACACAAATAACTGGCCTCAGAATCGAACCCGCCACGTTTCAAGTTCTGTAGTCAGGAGCTCTAACCACTAGACCTGATGGCCGTCAATATATATATATGACCATCGCGCCGAGTCCCTCAAGAGTTAACCAGAGAGAGTAGAGCGCCAGTTCTCTTTAGACTCACACACATTTTCATCCACATGGTTGAGTCTCTTCATACATGCTCTTAAATTTGAAGTACTCTACCTGTTATAATTAAAGATAAAAAACCGTGGTGGCCGAGTAGCCTGCTACACAGAAGCAATTCAAATGCGCGCCTAGTCGTTCTAGAGTATACTCGCCATCCGTCACGTTAGCACCTGAAATATACCTCTGGCGGAAAGTGGGTGTGTGGGTATTACCTATACACCTCTGCCTACCCATGCGCTAAACTTAACCACAATACACAAACTTACCAATGAGTTGTCGTAGTGTGCGTGTCCAATGTTTACATGTGTGTGCGCCATCTTTGAAATATCACTTGCCCTTTGCCATCAATTAACCTACACGCGTAAAGTACGCTACACGCCGATTCCCTTAGCGATAAATAACTATTACAATGTGTTACATTGCCAAGTTTGTTGGATAAGGTTATTTAATACTCCTTTGTAGAAACACGATGGACGACGTGTGGGGCGATCGGTTTGTCCAACGTTGGGGGACAGGGTGAGAGAGGTTATCAAACCTTGTTGTTGTGGACTGAGCCTAAAAGGGGCAATGGTATCATTACTCCCGCAAATAGGGAAAATCGGGAATAAATTTTTCGTACTAGAAATTTCCTATGCCCATTACACACGTAAAAAGTCAGAGAGGACTGGTGCATACATCTGAGAAGTAATTCAAAAGGCGTATGTATAGTCGTGCTTGAGTAACGGCGACGGACACGCCATCTGTCACGTTGGCACCTAAAATATATCTCTGGCGGAAAGTCGGTGTGTGGGTTCTCTATACACCTCTGCCTACCCTTTCGGGGACCCTTGTGGGAAGGCGTGAGGATATATATTATTATGGGAACTGGCGCTCTACTGTCCCTGACTATCCTTGAAGAACTTGTCATAATATTAATGTGTGTTAAAATAATATCACCGGCGTGCATAAAAAATATAATTCGGACGAATGATTCTTTATATTATACATACATATCATCACGCCGAGTCCCTAACGGGGTAGGCAGAGAGTATAGAGCGCCATATTGAGTAGAGACATATTCTTACTACCTCGCAACATGGTGGATGGTGTGTATATAGGCAAGGGTGTACATTTTGATATAAACACTTAGTAAGCGAACCCATCCAACAATGTCCACAATACAATGAGTAAAGTATTAAATATATGAAGTTCAAGAGCCAAAGTTCGACAAACATGTTTGACTGAACAAACACCTGTTGTGTCAGATAAGCGAGTCATAAAATTAAAGCGCGGCTATACAGTTCCAAAGTCCACACCCTCTTATATTCATGAGCGACGTGATTTACCTCGTACAGAGTACGTAACTGTATAAAGTTCAGTAACATTTGAAAATTCAGCACAAATGTAGCTTTTGTTTTTAAAAAATGTTCTCATCTTGCAAATTATCATCCAAATTACGACTAAACACACGTCTACCCGTGCCGGTGGTCCGATGGCGTTTGACCCGCGCCATTCGAAATTCAAACGTATTCAGTTTGCAACACGGCACGTGATTGGCGGTCGTTGCTGTGGTCGCTACTCTATCATTACGTGAGATGAAGTTATCAAAGTTTGGAAACAATAAATTACCGTGTTTCCGACTCTCCTTTTCGCCCATGTTTACCTTTCGGGGTATTATTTGATTATGCCTCATTAAGTCGTCTTCGAGTTTAAGTTGTTCCAGCGGGGTATTTATTGTGCAATTATAATTATTAAATTCAGTCAATCTTCGACGTGTAGAAAACTGGATACTCGAATCGTGCAAACGTTCCCAAACAAAACTCAAAGTGATGTGCTATTTAGGTGTAACAAGGGTTCAATTTCCACTGAGGGAAGATATTTGTGTGATGAACACGACATGTTTGAACATTAGTTTTGGATGTCCTATGTATTTATCTATATAACTAACTATCTATATAAGTAAATATAAACATCGTTGTCTAGTTACCATAGTACAGCTTTTTCGGGCCTACGTTCCCCCATACTTAAGAACTATTGGTGTAACGTAAAAATAGTATTATTGTATATATGAAAAGATTAATGATTTGAAAAGAGTAACCATGGAGTTTCTTGCCGGTTCTTCTCCATGGAAACGACCAACCCGAACCGTGCACCTTTTCGAAGTTTTATAAGTGCCCTAGGCCTATGTGAAAAAAAAAATTTGATTTTAATTTACTTCATTTTGGACTATGTCGATTTCTATGGAATTGTTCCAAGGTATTTGTTTATTATTTTAATATATTTTATCTGTAACATCAGCCGCAAAACATTACATGCCAGATGTATTCAATGTTTAGACAGATAGAGCTCGTTAAATGTCTAGATAGTTATATCGATGCAGATTTGAAAGGATCCCAGCGATTGATCTGTAACAGTTCAACTATAAGCATAACACTAGTATTCATCCCGTCTGGTGTGGTGGTCAGAGCTCCCAGCTGTGAAGTTTCAGGTCACGGGTTAAATTTATCTTTAAATAGCTTCAAACCTTCCCAAAAAAGTCTCCCGAGGGTGTGTGTAGCACCTACACAACCACTTCTCTGTGGATATCTTTTAGGTGTCAACGTGGCAGTTGGCAAGCCCATCGTCGTTATTCGACCACGTCTTTCAATTTCTTCTCAAACGTATGCAGGTTTCCCCTCGACGTCTTCCCTTCCCTTCACCCTAAAGCTATGAATAAATTACTGTACTTTGGTTCTGATAAATCTCATTGGTACAATCGGGATTCGAACTTGAAATCTTTACGAACTCAAACCACTCGGCCACCACAGTTCCTTTTTAATTTCCTCTTGCCCTCTCTATTATTTAGTTAACAAATATCCCAGTTATTCTAACTGCTCCGAGCATCGAACCTGCGCCACAGTTCAATAACAATAAACTTTCATCGGAATCTATTTGTTTCAACTACAGGGTGTTGCTTCATACATCAAAGCAACCGGTCGTGTCCTTATACAGAGTTCAATTAATAAATTCTCTCATAATAACTTCGATCAATTTTGCTCAAATAACAGAAATTCTGTTTTAAAACAAGGGAATTCTTCTCGGCTTAATGGTCGAATGACTCAGTGAAAAAAACTACTATTTTAATGATATTTACAGAAACTATGATTTTTAAATTGTAATGTTCACAAAAATATTGTATTTTATCGTTTTTTAAATATTGCATTGTAGTTATAGTTAGTTACAAGGTACCGACCTACCTACGGAAAAAAATCGCATGCCAATATTATGTGGCCGGACGACATTATGTAACCGACTATTCTGCGCAATAAATTATTACATTGATTTCATTGACAAAATGAATTTGCTAAGGCGATTTTTCATAATTTGTTTTGAAAATACAAGCAATTTACAATTTACTTAATATAATCCAGTCTGATACAAAATATTATTTTCGGAGAAATGTGGATGCTTTACTCGAGTGCCTTTTGCGTACACAGTAAAGTATCATACACAGTACTAAACACTGCAATTGTTTTAAAGCCATCTAATACAAACACCCTTTTGAGCGCGCGGCTTGATCCTAATATCGATTAGTGGTTATTTGTGTGCACCCGCCCTAACGGTGCTTCTGACAGCCATAAACAAACTTAAACTGATTCTAATTTCTAAAACAGGGATGATAGAGCTTAATGTGGATAGGATTACTGCATAATTAACACAAAATTGCTAATGATAATTCCTCAGGTCTCATCCTCTCCGCGTGTTTCATGTGTGCCCCGCGGATTCACCAGAGTAGGCAGAGATTTATAGGTACCCAAACACCCACTTTTCGCCAGAGATATATTTTTGGTGCTAACATGACAAATGGCAGGTTGGAATGCCTTTGAATTTCTTCTCAGACGTATGCAGGTTCCCTCTAGACGTTTTCCTTCACCTTAAATCTCTAGTGGTGACTAATCATTGTACTTAAGTTCAGAAAACTCATTGGTACAGTCGGGATTCGAATTTGCAATCTGCGTTGCAGACAACTACTCGAACCACTCGGCCACCACGGCTCTGCATATAATATATTTATACATATTTATTATGCAACGGTTTTGAAAAAAAACTGTTTTTTACGGCCGCTCAGACTGGAATCAAATCCACATAGAATTTTTCGATAAGGTTTAAATAATGATACCTTTAGTGGTACAAGCGTACGAACGCTTACATACAAAAGTCTATATAAATATAAAAATAATAAAACATGTTTGTTAAGCGATATATGTCAGACGAGGAATTTCTAAACGTTAAAGTTTTTTGTCTAGTCCCATCCACATTATTGCTAACAGAAGAAGTGCCCTCTTAAATCAGAGCAATGTTAATATTTATTAAACCCGTATTACGGGGTGAATTATATTGTTAATACAGTCATAAAATTGAGATTTAGTCTTGTTACCCTCACGTGACGGGCCCACCCGGAACTTGCCCCACGTGGAGTTATGGCCTGACGTGGGCAGATGCTGATTGTTCAATGAATTTTCAAAATGTATATTGTTAATACAGTCATAAAATTGAGATTTAGTCTTGTTACCCTCACGTGACGGGCCCACCCGGAACTTGCCCCACGTGGAGTTATGGCCTGACGTGGGCAGATGCTGATTGTTCAATGAATTTTCAAAATGTACATACTATACAAATATTATAAAGAGAGCCGTAGTGGCCGAGCGGGTCGAGTAGTCGCCTGCAATGCTATGATTGCAAGTTCGAACTGCGTCTGCACGAATGACTTCTGAACATAAGTACAGTGATTAGTCACACCAGGAGCTTTACGGTGATGGAACATATCGAGAGGAAACCTGCATACGTCTGAGAAGCAATTCAAAGGCGTATGTATAGTCGTGCTTGAGTAACGGCGATGGACTCGCCATCTGTCACGTTAGCACCTAAAATATATCTCTGGCGGAAAGTGGGTGTTTGGGTACTAATTATACCTGGATACGTTTGAGAATAAATTCTAGATAAAAGGAAGTGTTTGAGAAAAGTTGACGGGATCTCAGGACGGTTTCGCACTCCTCTGCCTACACCTTCGAGAGCCCTTGTGAGGTGTAAAGATATATACACTATTTCTATGAATTAGATCGGACACTCAATAATAAGAACA
This sequence comes from Drepana arcuata, assembly GCA_016069955.1. NCBI lineage: Eukaryota > Metazoa > Arthropoda > Insecta > Lepidoptera > Drepanidae > Drepana > Drepana arcuata. The sequence goes on along the minus strand of JACCPG010004149.1, from coordinate 12,280 downwards.
TCAATAACTGACTGACTGATAAATAAATGTGGATGAAGCGAAATAGCTCTAGAGAGATTACGCTCGCTCTGCCTACCCCGTAAGAGGCTAAGTGTGTTTAAACGTATATGCGTTTATTTTGTCTTTAATTATTTAGGACATAACATAATTATTTTGCATTGTATGCATGTGTTGCAAAAAGCCTTAACGAGCTCACATAATGTAAATTTTACAGGCACTTCCCCGAGTACCTGATTCAGCGATCCGCCTGAAACGCTAATTAAGGACAGTGTGGTTTACATGAGTTTTATTAGGTCAATGAACTCCCTATATTTACAAAGGACTGTTTGTTTTATCCCAAGCAGGAGCAAATTTTATTTAACTACTGTTCAACGGGAAATTTGCCAGAAAAGTCATAATAAAGGTCAACTCAATAGCTATTCCCGCGATTTTACCCACGTAAGTTTTAACTTTGTTGGTAGATTTTTATACACCTTCCCACAAAGGTCCCTGTAGGGGTAGGCAGAGGTGTATACGTAGTACCCACACACCCACTTTCCGCCGGAGATATCAATTTTAGATGCCAACGTGAAGGATGGCGAGTCTATCGCCGTTACTCAAGCACGACAATACATACGCCTTCGAGTTGCTTCTCAGACGTATGCAGGTTTCCTCTCGATGTTTTACATCACCGTAAAGCTTGTATATTCTGAGATTCACTTCCAAACAATTAAGCTCCGCCTCTTTATAATTATACCGTCTATTCTATACTATATAATTTTCGCCTTATCCACAGTAAGAATGTCCAGTCAATGCGAAATGTGTTTGCCAAAGTGGGTCGTGTGTTTTATGGCTTGCAACTGTGATAAGGGCCTCGGGTACACATAAAAAGGGTAAAACCGGAGGGTACGCCTTTTATTTTTAAGAGTCCGGTCATTTTGCTAAACGCTTTGGTTGAAACGTTTTTCACTATGACGTTTAATAATTTAGGGCTGAGTTAAAAAGGCTGACAGCAAATTATTAATGCGAAAGTTTGTAAGGATGATTGTGCGTCTTTCATGCAAAAGCTACTGAACGGAATTGCATGAAATTTGACACAGAGATAGATATTTAAATGAATAAACATATATGTTTTATTAAAATCCACTAATGGTGCCGTGGTGGCCGAGTGATTCGAGCAGTTGCCTGCGACGCAAAGGTCGCAAGTTCGAATCCCGACTGTACCAATGAGTTAGTCGTGATTAGTCACGAGCTTTACGGTGGAGGAAAACATCGAGAGGAAACCTGCATACGTCTGAGAAGAAATTCAAAAGCGTATGTATAGTCGTGATTTAGTAACGGCGATGGACTCGCCATCTGTCACGTTGGCACCTAATATACCTCTGGCGGAAAGTGGGTGTGTGGGTATTACCTAGACACCTCTGCCTATCCCTTCGGGGACCCTTGTGGGAAGGCGTGAGGATATATTATATTCTTATTTAAAATCTACTTAAGGTGTAGTTAATGTACAATGAAGAAATTCGCAAAACAACTGGCGTGAACGAGGGTGTCATTGTAAAGATGAAGAAAGGCATATTACGTTGGTTTGGACACATAGAAAGGATGAGTGAAGAAATATTGACGAACCAGATATACAAAGCGAAAGTGTGTGCAAGAAGAGGCAGAGGAAGACCACGTTCCAACTACCTGGATCAAATCGATTGGAAACTCAAGAACGGGAACGTCAAGAGTACTCGAAACCGACGAGCATGTATGAAGAGACTGATGAATGTGGACGAAGGACGTGCAGGAAAGAACGCCTTTTAAAGTGAAGAAAATTAATAAGCGCTGCTACATAACAAATAATGCGACAAATTTCCTGTCTTATTTGTCCGTACTAAAGATTAAATCGTACATAAGCAATCCATTTCACAGCCTCTACATCTCTTTGATCTGTTAGTGCCTAATAAGTCATTAGGATAATTTAGCTGATGTAAGGCAACCTTTGATGTCAAGAGAGGGAGGGAATTCCTTTGCAGACAATATTGTCTAAAATTCATAGATATATCAAATATGCAAAGCTGAGTATGAGCCGCATATGTTGGTTGTAATTATTGCGCATTCTCAAAATACTTTAATTTAATTATTTATGAATATATCCGCACGCCTTCCCACAAGGGTATATAGGTATATAGGTGTACCCACACACCCACTTTCCACCAGAGATATATTAAAGGGGCCACTGTACTTACGTTCAGAAAAACTCATTGGGATTCGATCTTGCGATCTTTGTGTCCCGGGCAACAACTCGAACCACTCGGCCACCACGGCCCCCTGAATATTTCGCCAGTTTAATTTAGTTCTGACCATATAAAGTGTTTGTTAAAATTGTATATGCGTAGATTTTAAGTGATTTTATTTTATATCCAGGTGTCCTCACGGAGTGACATAGTCGCTGTGCGACAGAACTCCTATAAAAAATAGAAAAAAAAAATTTCGTTCTAAATATTGTCGTAGAAAAGCCGATCGGTGGCCGAGTTCGGGTAGTTGCCTGCAACACAAAGACTGTAAGTTCTAATCCCGACTGTACCAAAGAGTTTTTCTGATCTTATGTACACTGATTAGTCACGCCACGCTTTACTTATAAAGATAGATATATATATATATATATATACATATACATTAATACATAGAATATCCAAGACTAAAGTACAAATACTCGCGTTCATCATACAAATATTTGCCCTCAGCGGAAATCGAACAGCGACCTCAAGTTTCACAGTCAGGACCCTCTAACCACGAGACCACCGCCGAATAAATAAAGCACTAAAGGACATAAACCCGGACGATCCCTTTCATGTTTACATCTTCGTCGTGTTCGAGTTTTACAATGTGATAAATAAAATCATTGCAGGACATAAAAAATCAATTAATCCACTTTTAAATATCAATTTATTACAATACAAACACCGACAAACAGTTAATGCAGAGATTATCTCACTAGCTGGCACTGGGTAATCAAAAAGCAATATACATAAAATATTTTACTACTGCCTAATCTAAAATTTTGCCTGGATTCGCTGTGTGCACGGGGTTGGATAAAGCCTGCCATTCACGCCTCGACTATCGACTTGATATATTAGACACTGCTCCGCGCATACTCGCTTTAAAATTGATTTTATGTAACTAATTAATATTTTCAAGCCTTCCCACAAGGGTCCACGAAGGAAACTACTACTTTTCGCTGGAGATATATTTTAGGTGCAAACGTGACCGACAACGAGTCCAACGCCGGTATAGATAGTGTCATCCACGAAGACAAGCCCCACCAATTTCTAGTAGAGGGTGCCGCTGGTTGCGGGGAGTGTAACCCGAGTGATTAATATTAGTGTGCTTGTGCATTCATGGGTAATCAGTGCGTACCGACAATAATCAAACTTTAGTGGAAGGTTGCACACTTACACTATAAACTATATACTATAGGGAAGAATAGTGGGTGGCAGTATCTATACTTAAGAACGACTATATGCCTTTTTCTTTCTTCTCAAACTTATGCAGGTTTCCTCTCGATGTTTTTCCTTCACCGTAAAGCCTGGTATAGTCCTTGAGAAACGGCGACAGACTCACTATCTGTAAAGTGTTGTAACACAACTACTTATCTGCCTACCCCTTGCGGGAAGTCGTGAAGATACATACATATATAAATAATTTAGATCGGAAGTGGCTTAGTGAGGTGGTCCCCAGAGAGTTTGAAGTTCTTACAAGCGTCCATAGGCGGCGGTAGCCGCTTACCATGCTACTCATGATGTTTTTTACCTCAGGAGTAAAATATGTTTAAAACTTGGATCACTACACGGATTTTATCTTGAAACAGGTCACTGAAAAAGTAAGCTTAACTATAGTCATGATGCAACTAAAATCACTCATTGGTTGCAGACTTCGAATCGAGTTTGAATGGGCAGCTTTTTGGAGTTAAACATTTTATAGATGCCGAAATAAGGATAGTGAACTAAATATTGTGGAGTGTCTGAAGTTTATCTTGACTCTCGTCGGTTTTTTATTACTGTGAGAATGAAAGTGATAAGTGGCAATAAAAGGAGGTAAATTTATTGGAGTTCAATCGCTCCTATGGTTGGTCGAACAATTTCAATGTTGCGTTACTCTCATATATGAAGTCCTTCAGGAAGAGTGACAATAGTAATGCAGGGTAGTAACGCCCAAACGTGCCCTCTTATGTAGCAAGCAGTGGGTAACCACTTACCATCAGGCGGTCGAACTTAATCAAATCCGCAAAAAAAATTGATACCTAGACCAAATCGATCGGACACTCAAGTACGAGAATATCATGAATATTCGAAACCGGTGAGCATGTATGAAGAGACCGATGTATGTGGACGAAATGAACTAACTGAAAATGGACGAAACGACGACGGTGTATGTGGTGAAGCGAAAGAGGTATGAAAGTTTAGAGAGAACTGGCGCTCTATTATCTCTGCCTGTATGTAGTCATCCTTAAGGAATTACACAACGAAAATTATAGCGGAATCGATTATTTTCTTCACGCTACAAGACACCGAGGGTAGGCATTTGTTTGATTACGTCGAATATCCCAACGTACTTGGGATCAGAGAATCATTTTACGACTGTTGTAACGATGTCATTTATTGCACTACGACGCCATCTATCGTGACGTTTAATAACTAATTACACCAAGGCACTAAGGGTTATCGACCACGGTCTATCTTTTCATAGCGAAAGCATACAGACGTGTGTTTATAACGTGTTGATGTACGGAACACTGCTCACGCTCATTCACGCAGCGCACCCGGTTAAAACAAAATAAATAGTCGTCTTACAGTGTGTCCGGAAATAAAAAACGTTATTACGCAAATTCTAGTAATACATCCGCCATATTGTCTATCACATTAATATTGATACGTATTTTATTAAGTTTCTATAACATCGTGGAGTAATTCACGTTTGCAAACGGTCAGGACGAAATACAAAATACTTTGGTATAGTCGTGCTTGAGAGACAGCGATAGGCTCGCCATCTGTCACGTTGACAACTAAATATGTCTCTGTTGAAAGGAGATGTATATTGTCAGTCAAGCTCAGCTCCCAAGCAAAGATCTAAGCCGAGAACCGGACCTTACAGGACGCCCCAGCTGTATAGGTAGTATTGTAACTGTGTTAAGAATGGACTGGCTGGAGGTCTATCGTTCAATTAAGTATCAAAAAACTCCTTCGGTATGTTAATACTTTCTCCCTCTTAACACTTACTTCATATGGAAGGTGTGAAGAGTTATCGGCTTAATAATTTTTAAGTTATTTTAAGCTCAAGGACGGGAACGTCAGGAGTAAACTTGAAACCGACGGGCGTTTATGAAAAGACTGATGAATGTGGACGAAGCGAAAGAGGTATGTAAGTTTAGAAAAAACTGGCGCTCTATTCTCTCTGCCTACCCCGTTAGGGATTCGGCGTGATGATGTGATATAAATATTTGTAAATCACGCCGGCTTTTAAAAAAAACACAATCGATAATGAAAATAAAAAAATCTAATTTTGATTAATGACTTAACAGATAACACTGTCCCAACCTATTTGAACTAAATACATATAATGATACTTTTTTGCCGAGTGTAATCGGACAATTTAAAACAATACAAAAAAGGTGAATCTAAAATGAGATACCATTAAAAATGCTCGTAAAACACTTCGCGGTTGGTTAGTGGCAACATCGATTCGCAATATTAAACGGCGGTTGTGTCAAACTGTGATACGTTAATATTTATGGCGCATTTACGAAGGCTGCCTGATTTATAGAAGCCGTGGTGGCCGAGTGGTTCGAGTAGTTGCCACCAATGAGTTTTTCTGAACTTAAGTACAGTGATTAGTCGCACCACGAACTTAACGGTGAAGGAAAACATCGAGACGAAATCTGCATACGTTTGAGAAGAAATTCAAAGGCGTATGCATAGTCGTGCTTGAGTAACGGCGATGGACTCTCCATCTGTCACTTTGGCACCTAAAATATATCTGGCGGAAAGTGGGTGTGGGTACTACCTATACACCTCTGCCTACCCCTGCAGAAGGCGTGAGGATATATTATTATTATTACCTGATTTATCAGCTTTGTAGCATTCCTCTTTCCCATCGCGTGATTCAAGGTCGTTAGCGTACGATCCATAAATCATCGAAATTTTGATAAATATCCCCTGTTCGAAGCATTATCGTAATATATTTGTTTAATCCTGTAAAAAGTTTAATCCTGTCTAATTTGATGAATGTCCAAATGACATTTTGCTTAAACATAATTGGAGTTCTTTTTTTTTTTGTTTCTTCAAACTAGAAACAACAAAAAAACTTTATTAGTCTATTTTGTAATTAATTGCGTGGATAAATAAAATTTATTGGTCGTTAATCCAAAAATCCTAAATAAATTTAATTCCTATTAAAAATAAACAAAAATAAAGCAATAACGCCATTAAATTCTAATTACAATTTTTAGCGGTCAATTTAAATATTTTTTCTGTTCGCGTTCTGAACGTAATAAAGAACCGACTAGCCTCATTCGAAATATCGTCTTATTTTGTTAACGTATGATCTAAATTAGTATGCATGAACGCGGAGATTTTTGCATATGGCATTAATATGACGTGTCACCTTGATCGAGTTATGACGCAGGTTTGCTTATGCAACGAGTACATTGACCCGTGTCGCTCATCGTTTATTTCAAGTTGCCAAAGCGATACTAATTCACAAATATTTACAAATTGTGAGTTATCTCACTATGCGGTGCATTGCACTGAAAATGCAATCGTTACTTGGGTCACTATTACGTTTTGCGTGGGTTGAATAAACTTTTTCGGCCGTTATTTTTTGTGCAACCAATTGAACTTGAAAAACTTGAAAAACAATTGAATTGAATAAATTGACTTTTGAATTGAAAAAATTCAGATTCAAAGTCAGTTTTGGAAATCGCAAAGTACGACTATAATGGCCTAAGACCATCGCGGACAATCTAGATCTCATGAATAAAGTCGAGGATGATATAGGTGAGGCAAATCCCCAATGAGATACATTACACCAATTATCAAGCAAATAATAAGTCAAAATAAATAATAGAAATACTAAACACATAAGTAAACAAATAACAAAACAAATAAGCAAATACATACAAAAGACAGAAAAGAAGAAGATAAATAATAAAAAAAATCGCAAAAATCGCAAGTCGGGCAGCTCCGAATTCAAGCTAATTGCATAGTTTCTATCGCGGGCCTTGACCGCGGAGACCAGAATCCAGAAATTCCGTAACGAAAATAATAATAAATTAATAAATACCTAGGACAATTCCACACAAATTGACCTAGTCCCAAAGTAAGCAAAGCTTGTGTTATGGTAACTAGACAACGATATATTTACATAAATAGATAGATATATACTTAAATACATAGGACATCCAAGACTAAGGTACAAATATTCGTGCTCATCACACAAATATCTGCCCTCAGCGGGATTCGAACCCGCGACCTCAAGTTTCGCAGTCAGGAGCTCTAACCACTAGACCAGACGGTCGTCAAATAACCTAACACATTCAAAATTGAAACACATTCGAATATAGAACAGTTCCAAATTCAAAATTGCCGGGAAATATGGTAACGACAGAACTGTAAAAGCATGCCTAGTACGTAAGCAGCTGTTTGTGAGAAAGTATATACGTGTATTGAATAAGTTGATAAAATATGCTATGTAATAGCTTTACTGCGGCAGGCCCCGAGTGCTTTTTTTTTTTTTTTTTTTTTTAATATCTGACATTCAAGTTCCATGTGTCCCGTCCCTTACATTGAATAAAAGATTTTGATTTGATTTGATTCGATTAAAACCAAAATAATGGTCCTTGCAATCCTTGCAAATCAATACAACCTCATAAAATTGATCTGGATTTGATAGCGGTAATGCAAATGATTCAAACACCTTTCCCCTATACGTAACGGGCACAAAAGAGTATGAACCTGAGATGAGGCGGCGGATAAAGGGAGATTGCGCGGCAGATAGAAGCTGACGGCTTATTTATACCATTCATCATCATTCATTAGTGCAAGCCACGCCCTACCACCTCCTTTTTTAAAGTAACCGCAGGATATTGTTCCCGGGATAAGCAAAGCGGCGTCTTTGGTGTGGAAATTTATATCCACTCGTTTGATTCTCAAAAAGTTATTTGAAATTTGGTTTTTATAAAAAGAACCTGTAATTTCGTAGCTTGTCATTGAGGAAGAAAAAGTTTAAGGTCTTCATTTCAATTTGATAAAAGTATAATCAAATTGTGGAGCCGTGGTGGCTGAGTGGTTCGAGCAGTTGCCTGCGACGCAAAGGTCGCAAGTTCGAATCCCGACTGTACCAATGAGTTTTTCTGAACTTAAGTACAGTGATTAGTCACACCACGAGCTTAAAGGTGAAGGAAAACATCGAGAGGAAACCTGCATACGTCTGAGAAGAAATTCAAAGGCGTATGTATAGTCGTGCTGGATGGTGATGGACTCGCCATCTGTCACGTTGGCAGCTAATACACCTCTGCCTACCCCTTGTGGGAAGGCGTGAGGATATATATTATACAAATTTAGAACAGGGCGTCGTTTATTTATGAAAAGAATAACGGACGTCATTCAAAATCTTTTACTATCTCTTAATAATCGTAAAGTAATGATAAAGATCAATACACTTAATCAATGATAAATAAATAGCTATAGCAAAAGATGTATTTTTTTAATGACACTTAGATACTTAGATAAGCATCAAAATAACTGATTTAAAGCTAATGGCTGAGATGTAGCACTAGTGACCTCTCACAGCTTTTTATCGCATTCACTATTAAGCATTCAGTTAGTAATTAGATCGTAGCTGTGGTGGCAGAGTAGTTAGAGTTGCCCACGACACAAATATAGCAATTTGAACCAACTGAATCGATGAGACATATGAACTTGAGTACATATTTAAACGACGAGTTTTATAGTGAAGGCACACATCGAGAGGAAATCCCTATACGTTGAGCAGAAATTCAAAGGGGAATGTAGTCGTGCTTGAGTAACGGCCGTAGACTCGCCCGTCACATTGAAACCTGAAATATATCCAGCGGAAAGTGGGTGAGACTTACACACATCTGCCTACCCCTGGGGGACCGGGAAGGGAAGGCGTCAAGACAGCAATCTTCTTGTCTGAATATTCTGTCAAACGAACCACTGGCACATGCAGCGCGCACAAATTTAACGCACCTATTTGCCAATTGGGAACATTTCAAAGCAGTTGTGGCTCACGGTACCGAAATAATATACTATAATTGTACCACCGTTATTTCTGTTAGCAATTAGTGATTAGTAATTAGTAACTGTTACATTGTTATAGTGCACAGTAATTACATGTAAGTTATTATTGTAATTTAAAATTTGTAAGTTGTATCGTTTCGCCACCGGGCGGCATAATTATTGTGGACTAGGCTTTTTGTATTACTATGACGGTTAATTAAAGAACTTTAAAAGCCTATCATATATATTTCGCCGAACAATGATCTGATTTAGATAACTTAATAGCTGGGTAAGTGGTCGGTAATGACTATGTTTAAATATGTGAGTAACTGAATGCATACGATTTAAAGAACTTGAGTCCGATGCGTAGAACACAACGGGATCTCCCGTTGGAAATTGTTGCTGACCGACTAGGGCAGCTCCACTTTACAGAAGATCGCAACTGAAGAAGGTATTGTGAACCTACGTGAGCGTAAATAGGCTACGGTAACCGCTTCTCATCTGGTGGGCCGTATGGTTGTTTGCTTACGGTTACAGTTGTATTTGGGTAACCATTAAGCGGACTATATTGTGTCTTTATTAAAATACTGATAAAATAATAATACATGTATCCTCACGCCTTCCCAATTGGGACCCCGAAGGGGTAGGCAGAGGTGTGTAAGTACCACACATCCACTTTCCGCCAGAGATATATTAGGTGCCAACGTGACAGATGGCGAGCCCATCGCCGGTCCTCAAGCATGACTTTGCATACGCATTTGAATTTCTTCCCACAGATCCATCTGTCACGTTGGCACCTAATATACCTCTGGCGGAAAGTGGGTGTGTGGGTATTACCTATACACCTCTGCCTACCCCTTCGGGGACCCTTGTGGGAAGGGGTGAGGAACGATAAAAGATCTTTAAATTAAGTGACAACTCGATAATGTTCCGACAAAGAACTAGTAGTAAAAGGTGCAAGCTATTTAAATCAATTTGTAAGTAAATGTATGGCGCAAGACTCTCTACATACATACAAAAGCAATTTACGAAAGGGCCATGCGGGGGTCTATTCACAGATCGCGAGACAATATGGTACAAACCAGACATTACAGGCTATGAGTGTCGGGCGACAATTCGCACGACAAATGTCATTAAATTAACATTGAATTTTACTTTAAGACGTGCCGTCGTAACATTCCGAGTTTTAAACTCCTGACTCACTGAATTGTTTTAAGCATCATGTATTGTTTACTAAATTGTTTTTCCTCTACTTATGTAAATTTTAACATGAGAATATAGCAAGGTACAATTTATTTGCGCCGATAATAGAGTCCATTGTACAGAACAATTCCTTAATAAAAGACCTTTGGAAAGAATTTTATTCTACGAAATACGAATATTATGCGAAAATTCTGCTTTTCATACAATAAGTATTCTCCCCAGATCCTATTCTAACCGCGCCATATTGTTTGACGCGTAATTGAAATTTGTATTTTATACAATTTAAGGCATCTTTTTTATTGACTTGACTAAGGCCATTAGACTTTTATTACATTGGACCTTATTAACTTAAATATTCGCGGATATTACACAGAATTACAATGACAATTGAAATATAGACCCTATTCGTATAGTTTTCAGAATAGTGTTAAGGAATATGAATACCAAGTGGAATAAATTATGTTGGCTTAGTTTTTTTAACATTCAATATGTACGTATATTTTAAGAAAATACTATATTGTCCCGAAAATTACTCTATTAGCGTTAAATTGTTTAAATAACTAGCAGATATTTAAACTGGCAAAGATATTGCAGTTGTTCTTTATGCTACGCAATATTCTTGCCATTGACACTAGTCCTTTGGTCGTTTTGACATTTAATTGAATCTTTTCGAATTGCATAAAAGGCTTATTAGTTAATAACAATTCGAAGCATCTCAGTTTTCTTAAGTGATACAAATATCTTTAAATTGAAATTTCTGTGAATGTACTTACCTATATAATAAAAAGGTAAGGTCTGTTTGTTTGTTTGAATTTAATAATATCAAGAACTTGTGGACCGAATTGAGAATATATATTTTAGCATTAGATAGGCCTTTTATTGAGGAAGGCTTTTTATAGGTCCCACGGGTAAAACCGTGGGAAAAGTCTACGCCAGGCTCACAAAGAAAACCAAAGAGGGTCGAACTATAAGGTGTTGAGGGGCGGTGGATATTAAAAAGAAATTTCCAGGAAGCTTTGTCTACAGCAGTGCCAAAATACAGTGCCTCATAGAAAAGAGAAGTTGTCTTCTAGAAGTGGTCGGGTAATGTTAATATATCCTCAAGGCGAAGAAATAACACATATCGCTCTGAACGTAACAAAATGACAACATTTTGAAATTGGGGTAATATTCACCCGATATGGGGTTTTTTTCAGAAACTTTTAACGACATAAAAAATATTAAAACGTAGATACATTCTACATGTACAACTCTATTGCCACAGCAAAAATAAGGCAATTTTTTTATTACATTGGAAAATGCTTTTTTTTTTTACAAAAAAAAAAGTTTTTTTTCCTTTGTGCGCTATTGTGCGAAACATGTCGTTTTCTATAGAAAGTCTGCCTATAACCTGCCTATACCTGTTTCGTAGAACAATATTGATTGGTTGCCATTACCTTCGTTATGGAGTCCACAGCCAACTGGAGAGTGTAAGCCGAAGAGCATTTATTTATTTATTCTTTATTAAGGAATAGAATAACACAGTTACAAATAAGTCTGCAGTAGTATACAGCTGTGTCGCAGACATTAACATTCATCTCTAGAAAGAGGTGTTACAGAGTTCATAGTGTGTATGTAGGTATGTATGTGAGTTTGTGTGTGTGTGAACGGAAAGTTGCCGTGATGGCTAAGTCAACAACAACAACAACATATCATCACGCCAAGTCCCTAACGGGGTAGGCAGAGAGTATAGAGCGCCAGTTCTCTCTAGACTTACATACCTCTTTCGCTTCGTCCACATTCATCAGTCTCTTCATACATGCTCGTCGGTTTCGAGT
>JACCPG010004147.1:0-27873 GCA_016069955.1 Drepana arcuata | reverse complement strand
AACGACCACGCTCACAACCGCAGTTTTTCCCGTTCCACTTGCTTGTGAGTGTTAGTGTCGTTTTGAGCGTGGAGGAATAATACAAACGAGGAGTTGGTAAAAAGAAAGCAAAAGATTTAAGAGGTTAGGTTATAATCTGTAAACCTTGAAAATAATCTTACGGCTGCCTAGTCCTGTCATTAGCATTGACCGCAACTTCACTACTATCTGCCAAAACCTTCGAGTAATAGGTAGAGCTTTCCTTAGTTTCCCAAGTTAGGTCTGTCAAAACTATCAGAAACACGTTGATGCCTGCAAACTAGCCTGAAACTATTTGACGAAGGCTTCTTGATTATCCCCTTGATTCCTTTCGAGTTCTGGCTGGTAAATGGCAGGGGAAAAAATCTCCTTAATTTTAAATTAGGAATTCATATACTGTGACAGACGGAAAATTTTATGCGAAAAGTAAAATCGGCATATTTTATTAACCACTATTACCGATTTGATAATGATAATTTGGTTTTTGTATATATTTTCCTGCCTATAGGATTCAAAACAATGATTGTTGATTTTTAATCTGTTTGTCTGTGCGTTTGTGCACGTTAATCTCAGAAACGGCTTATCTGATTTAGATGTGGGTTTCACTAATATATTGTGGTAAGCTTCACTCAACATACCCAAAATAAACCAAAAGATATCCAAAAATGCTGCCCAAAGTCACTATTCCACGCGGACGAAGTCGCTGGCACACATAGTCTGAAATAAGAACCTAGCTTATTAGTCACGCCACGAGCTTTAAGGTGGAGTTTTCCTTCACCTTCCACGAGAAAACAAGCATACTATCGCGCCTCAGAGAATACAGCAGACTAATTTGTCGCTATCCTTGTGAGAAGACGAAATGATAATTTTATAAATAGAATTTGTCGACAGGGTTTTAATTAGTCCAATTAAAACGTGGACATAAAACAGATTTTAAATCGTTCCGCCACTTTGTTGTAATTTTTGCTATAATTGCTTTCAGTTTTAATAGGACATGAAATTAGAGCTATTTCAAAGAGGCCATTCAAGACCAGTAGGCGTCTGGAAAAGTATTTTATGAAAATGTAGAATACATTAAAGCTTCCTCTGTCTGTCTTCCTTTCCATCTCTTGGTCTCATACAGATACCAATGATGCTGCAAGCATCCGTAGTCGGCGGTAACCGCTTTCCATCAGACTATACAAGTTAATGTTGTTTAAAAAAATCATTACATATATGAATGTGCCAGTAAGTGTATCAATTTGCGATAAGTACTTAGCATGTTAAACAAATGTCAATTTTAGATAGAGTATAAATCTTTAGTTTAACCAGAAGTCCCTCGCAGGGAAGGGAGTGAGAGCATGCATATTTCATCCACATTCATCACTTTATACAAGCTCGCGAGTTTAAAATACTTTAAAATAAACAAATTAAGTAACACGGGCAAAAGTGGAATATCTACATCTAGTACTCAAAGTACATGCGTTGTTAAGTTTGGCACTGGGTCAATTAGATTGGGATTGCCCAAGATTACATTGTTAATACTTTATTCATGTTAGATCGGATACTCAGTAAATATGTGTATAGGGGTATATTTGTTTGTCCTAACTTTTTTATATATACTTACTTTTGTTGATACTTCACCAAAATCTGCGCTGATGACAAAATAGTATATTCTGCTATGAACTAATAACAAACTGCTATAGCAAACAATAACTTTTTCTTTTAAACGATATCCAAAGAACACCCGAAAGTAACTATTAAGTAATCTGTGGGGAATGGAGAGTGCGAAGTTTGTATCGTTTGCTTAGCGTACTTTTTTGAAGTTCGTATCTTTCCAAACTGTTTAATTTTATGTCACAAACTGTGAATCTCTTATAAGCCTGTGAATACATGCAATCAAAAACAGTAGCTAATGTATATTCACGCTTTCCAACAATGGGTAGGCAGAGGTAGGAAATATCACACCCTACTTCCAACGGAGGGTGCCATGTTGGTAAATGGATCCATCGCCGTTTCTTATTTTTTTTTATACAACAAGAGTGGCAAACAAGCATACGGCCCACCTGATGGGAAACGGTTACCGTAGCCTATTTACGCTCACGATACCGAAGTATCACTTGCGCGTTGCCACTCTGTGTTCGGACAGTTACAGTGTGTTGGCAGCATAATGGGTTTAATCTCTCTGCTTCCAACACAATGTAACAATCCTCCCCCCTCCCCTAGGAGCTCATTTCTGGAAACCTTATTCACCACATAGGAACACAACACAATAAATTGTGTTACTTGGCTACGGCCTTCTATAAGGTGGAGGTCCTGCCCCAGTCGGGCAGCTCCAAATTCGAACGGGAAACCCGTTATGCCCTGCCTCTCTTCTTAGGTTCTTAAACACCTGTACAATAACTATACAAACGTCTTTGAATTAATCCTCAAACATTATCTTTCATCGTAAAGCGCATGATGTGAATAATAATAAATATTAATAACGGAACATAAGTTCAGAAAAATCTCATTGGTCGGTCGGGATTTGAATTTGAAATCTTTCTAGTTCAGGCGTCGCAATTCAACTTAAAAAAAGACCTGTACGTATTATGTTTAGCTTGAATATAACAATAACACATAATTGCTATAAAAGCAGAGAGCAGTCAGGAGGGACCCAAACCGGGAGCAATAAAATAAAGGCGATTGAGGAAATCAAACATCCCGGAAGTTCCGGTCCAGAGCGCATAGAGTTCCGTTTATATGGAGAAAACTATTGGACAAAATTCTCTAGTTTTAATACAGCGCAGATGTTGACAAAGAATACTTAGAATAATATTGTGGGTGAAGCGAAAGAGATGCATACGTCTAGACTACAGTAGCGTTCTATTTCCTTTCCCTTCCTCGTGAGGGAGTAAAATGGTCATTCCCCAATGAAATAGAGACATGTTCGCAAATTAACAGTATGACTATTCTATTGCCATACTTCGCCTGCGTTCAACCTTCGATGAACGCAGCGGTAATAATGGTAACGTATTCAAATTAACTTTACAATGTGGTAATGGAGTGGTTCAAGTAGTCACCTGCATCACAAATATTGTAAGCTCAAATCCCGACTGTGACGATGAGTATTCTGAACTAAATTACCTACATTTAGATGCATTACGTTTAAGAATAAATTTTTAGACGCACCATCTGACGTTGGCAACTAAATATACCTACGGCGAAAAGAAGGTGTCAATTCATCCCTGCCTACCCCTTTGGGGACCCTTTTGGTATGTGGTGAAGACCATGATATATCATTAATCAGATTTACAGACATAACACAAACGTGTCCCATTTGAATTGTCTACTCTTGAATAATAATGACTAGGACCTACTATTAACTTCTGAGATAAAATTCTGTTAAATTGTCTTTTCCTCGTCCAATTGCGGTCTAAGACTTATTGATTGTGGGCATGGAGCCATGAGGGTAACTTTTATTTGATGCCAAGGCGTAGTCTATTATGATACTGGTATAGCGGTGAAACTTATGTCTGACAAAGCGAAAACAGTCGTGATGGGGTTGAGTATGAGAATTGCAAGCGTCCATAGCCGCCGGTATCTGCTTACTATAAGATTGACAGCTAGTTTCTGCGCCTTATAAAAAAAATTGCTTGTAGGTTCAAAATCCAGCCGGCCTCTAGTTACCAATTAGGTACATTGAATTGTACATCAAATCACATATTGACCGTGTATAAATACATCGAGAGAAAATTTGAATGCGTGAAATAAGAGATGCAAAAAATCGCTTGAAGCAGTGGAACAGTTACTGCGTAACAAAGGTATTATTATATATTAAAAGAAAGTCTTAGTGACACCACGAGCTTTACGGTGAAGGAATACATCGAGAGGTAACCTGCATATGTCTGAAAAGCAATTCAAAGGTGTATGTATAGTTGTGCTTGAGTAACGGAGATGGACTCGCCATCTATCACGTTGGCACCTACAATATATCTCTGGCGGAAAGTGGGTGTATATGTATTACCTATAGACCTCTGCCTTACCCTTCAGGGACCCTTGTGGGAAGGCTTGAGATATAGAAAAAGAAAGTCGAGAAGAGAAAGTCTTGTATTAAGAGAAAATCGTATTATTATCGTGTTGATGTTTGTCCATCATATTGTGAATAGCTTTACAGCGGGCAAAGGGTCTATTCTAAACGGTTTCCATTTATTGTTCCGATTGGAACTAGGCTTCGTCTCCTGAAATACGAAGCTATTTGAAGTCGAAGTCTTATAAATTATCTCTATAACATTACTTGAGTAAATAACATTTCCTATGTAATTTTGTTTACAAAAACTTGGTATAGTGTATCACTTATTCTTTGCGTCAATACAAATTTACTTTTACTCGTAAATAGCTTGGTGGGAGAGCTATGATAATAATAATAATAATAATAAATACTTGGAACAATTCCACACAAATTGACCTAGTCCCAAATTAAGCAAAGCTTGTGTTATGGTAACTAGTCAACGATATATTTACTTATATAGATAGATATATACATAAATAGGATATCCAAGGCTAAGGTACAAATACTCGTGTTCATCACACAAATATCTGCCCTCAGCGGGATTCGAACCCGCGACCTCTAGTTTCGCAGTCAGGAGCTCTAACCACTAGACCAGACGGCCGTCAATGATTCTTATTGGCTAAATACATATTTATATTATTATACTAATATTATAAACGAAGTTTGTTTATTTGAACGCGCTTATCTCTGGAACTACTTTTTTTTATATACCACACGGATGGGAAACAAGCATGCGGTCAGCCCGATGGTAAGCGGTTACCGCTGCCTGGACGCTTGCAACACCAGGGGTATTCCATATGCGCTGCCGGCCCTGCAGGAATCCTTTCACACCCTTCTTGAAGAACTCCTCTACTTATCCGATATGAAAAAGTATTTTTGCATCAAGCCCATTTACAAAAGAAGGCTGTATAACATCGTGCTGCGACCAATAGGAGCTGCCAGCACAAGGTTTTTTTTATCCCACTGAACCATCCCTTCTGGCTGTGGGGTCCTTTTAAATAAATTATATTATTTTCTTAGAAAATATCCATTCCTATTAAGAAATGTATTACGAAATATGAAAAACACAAGCCTTTTATACCTACTTTGCATAAAGTTATTTGTTCCAAAACTACGTTGAAAAATCCTCAAGAGATAATAGAAGGCGAGCTCAATCGAGGTAGCCAGACTTAATAATGTTACTTGTATTAGTAGTCTTGGCTAAACGGCAAGAATAATAATAAAACCAAACCTTTTTTGTTTTACCAAACAAACAATATTGTTTAAAATACACTGCAGTAGAACATAGCAAGGTACATACTTTTATTTTCTTATTTATATATGCTTTATTGTACACTATATTGAATTTAGATAGTACATCATATGCAAAAAGAATACAATTGGTGGTCTTATCGCAATCGGCGATCTCTCCCAGACAACCATTGGATGGAATACATTAATATCTAGATAATTAATTTGGTAGTTGGAAGTGTACGTCATCTTTATCGGCATGTATATCATACATGTGTTTAAAAGAAAATCAAAACACGTAAGTCAGACTTCAGGCTTGCCGCATCACTTGAATAAATTTTCGGCGAAAATACGGCGTCCTCTCTCTATCCCTTAGGGGGTTCTTGTTGGTTTGATAAGATCATTAAATCCAGTTTATCAGCAGATCTTTTTATGCGGTAGATGGGATTTTTCTTTATCTGACAGCCCTCAATTGTTTTATTTAATTATTATTGCAAAAAGAGCCGTGGTGGCCGTGTGGTTCGAGTTGCCTACGACACAAACATCGCAAGTTCGAAACCCGACAGTACTAATAAGTTTTTCAGAACTTAAGTACAGTGTTTATTCACACCACGAGCTTTACAGTGAAGGAAAACATCGAGAGGAAACCTGCATACGTCTGAGAAGCAATTCAAAGGTGTATGTACTATGTATAGTCGTGCTTGATTAACGGCGATGGACTCGCCATCTGTCACGTTGGCACCTAATATACCTCTGGCGGAAAGTGGGTGTGTGGGTATTACCTATACACCTCTGCCTACCCCTTCGGGGATCCTTGTGGGAAGGCGTGAGGATATATATATATATATTATTATATAATTAATTAACTTAATTAAAGCATTCTGGTAACGTTTAATTACCGTTCAGCTACCGTTGTCATTTTAATTAATCATTATGAAAATTAATAATTTGTCGAAATTCAGACGCAAGCGTAAATGGGGTTACCACGTATATCCTGAAAATGACTGAAATAAATTTTATTATGGTTCGTAATTTTGCATTGAAATATTTTTTATTGTAATAACTTCTTGTTGATTAAATTTGGCCAAGTATTCCGTTAGACATCTTAAGTTGAAAGATTATTTCACAAAACAACAAGAAAAGCGGACTTTTATGTCCTAACCTGTAACCGAAAATAGTTGTCACATTACTCATTCCTACCGGAAAAACGAATGAAGATCAGCAGCCGAGACCGACGGCCCAGTGCTCAGCAAACCAATGAGAGATTCAGAATTGATACATTTATATATTGAACCATTCCTTACGGGTACTCAGAGTGGTAGAGAGTGATCTAATCACACCTTCCTTTCGCCGGAAATATATTTAGATGCCAACGGGACAGATGTTGAGTTCCTTACGATGTTGTCCTACACTGTAAAGCTCGTGAAGTGATTAGTCTCTGTATAAAAGTTAATTTCATTTATCACTAGATGTACTTCTTTACATCCTAGTTATTCTGTACATTGGTTGCTTCCAGAACGTCCATTGTAAAACCATCAAAGAACCTTTGAAAATTCCAGAGATTTTTCTTTGTAGAAATGCTTTTGTTATAAACTTTCCTGGAGTGTTGATTGGCGTAATGTTCCCAAAGTCAAAGAGGGAAGTGGGTCGACATCAACAAGGGGAAGCAATTTGTGACGTTAGATATATTTAGCGCATTTTAACGTCGATGTGTTGACTTTCCGTCATTTTACACTCACAAGTTAACTTGTGAGTGTAAAATGACGGAAACGAGACACGAGTTGGCATCCAAAACTTCTTGTATTAAAATGTGATTTAATAGGTTTTGTCTGGCATAAAACGTACATATCTGTGTATAAATTTCATCCGATTTCAGCTGTTGTGGCGTGATTGAGCAACAAACATCTAGACAAACTTTTACATTTATGCTCTTTCTTATCTTAATAACTGCACGGTTATCTTGCCATATCTTCATTGAAATACATACATAATAGGTAATGTGAGTTTGGAAGTTTTACCACAAAACGCATTGATAGATATATTAATACGTTTTGTGGTAAAACTTCCAGGTCAGATGGTCAAAGGTCCTGGCTGCTCGAGGGCGCAAGTTCGAATCACCAGGGGGCGGATATTTGAGTGATGAACACGACGGCGGGCCGCAACACAAAATTCTCTTGTTAAATTACTTCGTCTGATTCTGTTTCTATCGCGATTTACGAATACGAGAGTCGTAAATTCGCGTCGTAAAATGTAGTACATATATTCGATCATGTTTATCGCAATAGAAGTGTAATCTAGCATCGCAACAAGCTGGTAAACAACATACAAATCTCACATTATTTTACTCATCTCGGGGGTGAGCCTTATCACCCTTGCCGATAATAAAAGTGTGTTACAAACGCTAAACCTAACATAATTGCCTCCTTTACGTTCATCATTTACAAGAGATAAACATTAAGCCGTAAATAACTGAAACGCAGGTCGGTGAATAAAAACCGCGGTGCTCGAGTGGTTTGGTTGGAGATCCAAGATTGTAGGTTCGAGCTCCGATGTGTACATGAAAAATGACACTTACTTTTACTATTAGCATACACATTCGTTCTGTCAAGAACTACAGACGTATTTCGCTTCTTACACACTCACCGGTAACTTCAAAATATCTTTAGGTAAGCAATCAAACTTCATTTATATCTGAATACTCTCTGCCTACCCCTTCGGGGACCCTTGTGGGAAGGCGTGAGGATATTATTATTATTATTATTACTCTCTGATTGCTTCGCCTTAACAGTGCTTTATTGTTAACAGTTATACCATACTTTTTGCAATACATAAATACATTTTTAAGTACAGATAGGAAGTAAATGCCATTAATGATGGAAATTTCCAGTAAAAGTGTAGGTATTCATTTGGATGACCGAAATGAAAGCTGTGATGGCTCCCACGCGGACAATTCGGTAAAGTTGAAAGGTTGACGATAAAAATGTCACAAAAACTCCAGGTTAATAATGCAGAAAATTTTTATAGGTATCGCAATATTCGTAAAAAATACGAACTGAAGAATACTTACTTAACTACAAATATAAGCCGAGTCCTTCACGGGGCAGGCAGGGAGAATAGAGCGCCAGTTCTCTAGACTTACAGACCTCTTTCGCTTCATCTACATTGATAACTTTTTTTATATTTATTATCAATAATAAATATATACATATCATCACGCCAAGTACCTAACGGGGTAGGCAGAGAGTATAGAGCGCCAGTTCTCTCTAGACTTACATACCTCTTTCGCTTCGTCCACATTCATCAGTTTAATATTTATTTTCCCAAATACCCATAGCTTGTTAGTAAAACGATTACTTATAATCCTATGTAAATCACAAAATATATACACTTGTACATATATAAATAATAATAATATATCCTCACGCCTTCCCACTAGGGTCCCCGAAGAGGTAGGCAGAGGTGTATAGGTAATACCCACACACCCAATAAACATGTTTCGATATATCCAATATATCGATGGGCGCTTCTGGCCTTGAATAAATGAAGCAATGATTATTATTCAAAGGTTTTGCTATCAATATTTACCCGATGCTATGAATATTGGCAGGCTTGAATTATAGCCACGGAACGCTATTTTACGTTTGCTTCGAACATTCGGATTTCCTTGGAACGTTGCGCACCGGTGATTTCCCAAATAAATCCAGAAATGAGGTGAAATACAGGTATTTCTCCTCGTGTCCGTAATTATTCATTTACATCCTTTTCGTACATATAGTAAGTAAGTTACTAGATAATTTTTTTTATACCATGTGTGGCAAACATACATGCGCTCCGCCTGATGGTAAGCGGTTACCGCCGCCTATGAAGCTTGCAACACCAGGGGTATTGCTCGCACGCTGCCGACCCTGCAGGAATGTTTTCACACCCTGTACTCTCCAGGGAAAACCTCAACGGGGAGTTCAACATCAAAACTGTTGTGTACCTAATTTATAAACTGTGTGTGTAAACCAAAAAGAAAAAAGTAATCTTTTCCCTATCTTTTCTCTCAAATGTTATTTTATTCTAATGATGCAGATGTTGATTATGGCAAAACTCTTTTCGACTTTTGATAACCTAAACATACTTTTAGAAACAACCTTTCTTTCAAAGGAACAGTAAACTGGGACACAACAGAATTAGTGGAGCGGAAGTTTTATTTGCTGGAAGAATCCTTGGAAATAAGTATAAATGTACCCCGCGTTTTCACCCGCGTATAATTTTATTTATTGATCGTTTTTATCAACAAACGAAGAAATAAATTAAATCTTTTCTTTAATTGTTTGGTAGAGAAGTAACTTTTTAATTGTGAATTTATTTTTAAAATCGGTCGATTAGTTATTTATTTAAATTTTAAAAACCAATCTTTCATCTTTATAATATGAGTTCTTCTATTATCTTCCGTATTTATAGCTAAATGTAGAAATAATTATTATCACTATACAATTACCATATATATATATATATATATATAAGTTTCAAAATACCTGCTATGAGAGAAAAGTTATTTTAACTAAATTTCATTGGTAATATCGCATACGATAGTCAGCATACCGCTGCGAAATCCAGAAGGATAATCGTCTACGGTTGCAGACGTCTGCTTGCAAATCCTTTGGTTAGTCGACATCATATTAGAAACATTATATTTTAAAAAGAAAACTGAAAATTTTGTTTGTGCATTTCTTATACTTATAGGTTTTATTGAAAACGGTTTTAATAGTAATGATATAATATATATTATTAAAGTAAGAGGCACCTCTTACTTTAATAAAATATTTTGAACTGTGACCGCGATTTTATCCGTGTAAAATAAGTCTTTATTGGACCGACTTTACCCCACCGTCCTAAGGGCGGGCGGGGTGGGAAAGGGGGGCTATGTGAGATTTCTACTCAAGTAGTCGTTAAAAGAGAATTAAAGGAGGGCGACGGGATTTCCCGAGGAACGTACCAGTGCCCGCCTGTACTTTGCCTATTCACATCCGAGGGGTGCCATACTTCGCCCCTAGTCCCCTCGCTGTGCCATCGGAAGTACGAGCCACATCGCCAAAGCCCAGGTGAGACAGCCAAGGCCCCACCCTGACTATCCGCAAGCCTGTCAATTCCTATTTAGTTACCTTTTAAAGGCAGAAATGTCCTGCGTTAATCCAGCTTTTCCATTCAGTAGGTTTTGCGCGGAAAAGGAACAAAACTTTCGTATTTAAAATATTCCTATATTATGTTTTATATTGATGGCAATTCGATATTTTGTGTTGTGAGCGATAAATTAGTGTAAAGCGTATATGAAGTCATTCTATTTGGACCGATTTGTATACTTCAATATGTACATGTTGTTATGTACGGGAACAGATGGTGAGTCCGTTGCCTATAAAGACATACATGTAAAACTCTACATACGACTTTGAAACGTATGCGGTTATCACGTTTTTTATAATGCTCGTGGTGTAATGTATCAATAAGCCCTTAACAACAAGTACAAATACTTAAGTACAGGGCAAAACATTAGTACAGACATGCGGGCTTGAATCAGCTATTTTGGTAACGATAATTCAAGCCACTCCGCCACAGCTCTTGTTAATGTAGATAATGTAGACATTATTACATAATTCGATTCATATTTGTCTTCAGTGAAACGAAACTAGGGCATAAGAATTTCGCAAAATACCTAGTCTAGACCTAATCCTTCAAAGTGCCCCATTTGTCTTAGCTAAGTATTATCCAAATTCATTTCTTCCCTGAATAATGTGCCAGCTAAAATATTGAGGTTAAAATGTTAAACGTTATAGTAGTTATTTAACTTTGAATTATTTTATAACAGACAATTTCTCATCACAGTTAAGTGTGGTTAAGTGACTGCTCGAGACAGTAAATATTATGTCTGCATTAATATGAAATATTGTCTGCTTAACTTTACAAGTAAAGGTTTATTTTACGAGCTGTTTCAAGTCCTCATTTAAATTATTCTTACAGTCACCCGCAATGCAAACTGTATATAAATTATACAAAGTGAAGATTCGTAAGATTTATCAAGTTAACTGGCCGACTTTAGAAGTGGTCGTGCCGCATTCATCGCCTTCAGTGCTAATGGGTTTGATTCCCACCTGTAGCTAATCTATGTGTAAGGACAGTATTAACGTATATTTTTCCGGTTAAGGCACGACAAACAACTTAAAATTATTGCCATCACACGTATTTATATAAATCTTTTTAAGTCTAGAGAGAACTGGCGCTCTATTCTCTCCACCTACCCCTGTAGGGACTCGGCGTGATGATATGTATGTATGCATATTTTTAAGTGCATGAAGTTTTTTATATTTTGTATGTTTTTATTTTTATAATAATTATTTTCTATGTTTCCTTCACCGTTAAGCTCATGGTGTGATATGACATTATACCTAAGTTAGGTGAAAGACAACATCCGAGAGGAAACCTGCATACGTCTGACAAGCAATTCAAAGGCGTATGTATAGTCGTGCTTGAGTAACGGAGATCGATTCGCCATCTATCACGTTGGCATCTAAAACCCACACACCTACTTTCCGCTGTTCTATCAATCAATAAGTTTTTTCTGAACTAGGCAGAGGTGTATAGGTAGTCAGTCCTATACACCTCTGCCTAGTTCAGAAAAAACTTATGGATACAGACTGCCTGGTCTCGAACTTGCAGTATTGATTTCGCGATCGAATTGTTATATATATTTATTTCGTTATAAATCAGTGATTTACAGTTATGAAAGCCTATAGTGGCTGAGATTGTTACTCGAAAAAGATTTCTTTGACAAATAATACTTAAATATGATGTAATTTAATGCAAAATAAAATATATACACAATTGCACACAATTACACTACAGAGTTAAATTAAAACATTCTCTTTAATATTGAAAATGCTACAAACATAACCAGAGCACACCCGGACACTACCGCCATTGTGTGTAGACTGTCTGTACTGAAACAACTTGCTTCATCACACATTTCATAGCTGAGGAAACAATTATTGATCATTATGATTGTCCAAATAAAACTGAATAATAATAATACCTTAAAATATTAAACATGTCTTGTACGAAGCATACACGCCTTGTATACCTCCAACACGTATTTGTTGGCAGCCATAAACGTGTTTGTATTCGGGTAGCACCCAACAAAGTCCTACGGGTCTAGAAACTTTAATAGTAAAAACTTTTGAATTTCAGACCGGAGAAGTTGTATATAAGGTATGGGTTACATGATGCCGCAAATTTCTCGATTAAGATGTAAAGCAGAATAACATTCAAGGTAGGTACTTGATGTAAAATCCACCAAAAAATAAAGCTATTTAAACTAAGCTATTATTAGTTGTAGGTATATCCAGTGATCGGTATATTCAAAAGAATTTTCTTGTAATAGGACTTATTATTGTTATGTATTTTTATAGTGTATGTGATAATACAAATTGACAAATGTGGGTAAATATAAGCGAAAGAGGTGTGCACATCTAGAGAACTGGCGCCCTACGTGCTGTTTTACTAAAGTCTCATTTGCATAATAAAATATACAAAATGTAAACGTTACCTTACAATGGTAGCACCTAGTGATAAAGCGCTAACGGTTAGAATTATAAACACCAATAGCTTTACGGTGCTCTCGACAATGGCGTAAATGACAGCCTCTATTATCTTAAGCGTGACGATCGTCAACTTTTTCACCACTCTTAGGAATTCGTCCATTAAATGGTAGTTTCTCAAACATTACTCTGGCTTCCTGCAAATTTAAGAACGTTGATTCTTTTATCCTGACGCCTCCTCACAAAGGTCCCCGAAGGAGTAGGCAGAGGTGTACAGATAGTACCTACCCACACACCCGCTTTCCGCCTGAGATATATTTTAGAAGCCAACGTGACAGACGGCGAATCCATCGCCGTAATTAAAGCACTACTATACATACGCATTTGAATTGCTACTCAGACGTTTGCAGGTTTCCTCTCGATGTGTTCCTTCACTGTAAAGCATGTATGAGTTCTTTCCTGAACTTACGAACAATCATTTATCGCACTACGTGCTTCACTTTACCGCGGCTAATGTCTTTGACATATACATATTATGTATATACGTCGAGAGGCGCTAAATTAGATTTAGCTTAGGGCTAGTAACGATCTTGATAATTCTATAACGATAACTATAACTCTTGGGTTTATGCTATCTCATCAGCACATCCTTTCTCAGCCTTAGTTACCTTCGTCTCTAATTATCTCTTATATTATGCGCTTTCCAAGTTTTACATCGTCTGTTGTAACGATAATACGCCTAATTCTTGCTATAGTAATTTTACTTACTTAACAGTATACACAGCAACACTTACTAACTAAAACTAGGGGTACTTTGTACAAAATATTTCTTGATGACATGCAACTATTTGCATATTAAGTCGGTGACATTTTTAAGTTCAATGACTTTATACGACATAATCTTACTCTATAATTTATGGCTACTTATTAATACATACATACTTTTTTCTAAATGATAAGGACGTAATAATAAGGACATAAGGACGAATGTCTTTATTTTCTAGGAGTTTAAAAAATACTAAGAACAACTAAGATTCGAATGGACGAAAACATAGGACACATACCATACATATTTTATTGGAGTTACTAAATACCTATCATACATATCATCACGTGGAGGCTCTAACGGGGTTAGTCTCTAGAGCATAGAGCACCAGTTTTATCTAGCCTTGAATACTCCTTTCGCGATTGATTTTCACGATTTGATCTAGGTAGTTGGAACGTGGTCTCCCTCTGCCTTGTCTTGCACGCTTTGTATATCTGTTTCGTCAATCTTTCTTCACTCATCCTTTCTACATCTCCAAACTAACGTAAAGTGCCTTTCTTCATCTCCATGAGTTACTAAATGTATCGTTAAATATAGAAATACTGTTCCTAGTAAGTTTACAAATATGAAAGTTTGTAAGGCTGTTAATTTCTTTTTCATGCCAAAACTTTAAAACTAAAATATAGCTCATAGGGCTATCAAAATATTATCATCATTACATACTATAAAATGAAGCTGCTTCTGCTGTCTGTTCGCTTAAATCTTTTAAACTATTCAACGGAGTTGAATCCAGCAGCAGCAATGGATAGAGTAATTCTAGAGGAGTGTTTATATGTTTACATGTAGGTATATACAGTACAGAAAAGCAGAAAAAAATAATATATAATATAATAATTATAATAATATAAATAATAGATTTGTAATATGATGTCGTTACAAACACATTTTTGTGCGCTTAAATCGCAAACGCTGGCGTGACTGGCTGGCTGCTCGCCGACTCGCCAGCGAGCCTTACGAGATAGGTCAAAGTAATGTAGTACAGAATTGTATAACTTAACAAGAACGATAAATAGTTCGCGATGGTATATTTATACCTCTAAAGGATAACCCACAGAACTCACACACGTTTTATGCTTTACATTTTATTAGTATATAAATAAATAAATATATCCTCACGCCTTCCCATAAGGGTCCCCGAAGGGGTAGGCAGAGGTGTATAGGTAATACCCATATTATAAGTAGATACTAAATAATACTGTATAAACCAGTGCGAGGCCGGGGCGTGTCGCTAGTAGGATATATATAATTCATAAAATTTTACACAAGCTAAACCGCGGGCCTATTATTTAATTTTATATAATATTGCTTATATCAACATTGGACATGGTGGAGTGTGTTTAGTCAGACATATGGAGAACTGACTTGTCACGTGTGAACTGTATAACAATCCGATACCCCTGTCAATATTGTTATTGAAATGTCAAACGCCATTACCAAAATAAGGCACAGACTATCCGTAACTTCCGAATGAAACGCTGTTTGACGTCCCTTACGTTCAGTTTGAGACAAAACTTGGTACAGACTGTCGGGGCTTAGACCTGCAATCATAGTACTGCTTACATTTAACTCAAACCTCACGGCTAGTGTTGGATAGTCTCTCTGATTATTTTTCACGCATGCAAATCTTTCTTTCTTTTATCCTATTTTACAATTCCACACAAATTGACCTAGTCCCAAATTAAGCAAAGCTTGTGTTATGGTAACTAGACAACGATATATTTACTTATATAAATAGATATATACATAAATACATAGGACATCCAAGGCTAAGGTACAAATATTCGTGTTCATCACAGAAATATCTGCCCTCAGCGGGATTCGAATCCGCGACCTCAAGTTTCGCAGTCAGGAGCTATATAACCACTAGACCAGACGGTCGTCTAAAAAATCTGGTAACAGAGAATATATTGACACGGTGTGCCCCCGGTATCCATTATCTGCCAATGATAATCCTGTTATAACCTGTCCCGTCGTTTCGGAGATAAGCTTTAACAAACGCACAGACATTTATGAATTGTATTTTTGTTATCACTACCGTATAGGCTTTCATATGCATTTAGGAAAACACTGTTATTTTGATAATACAATCAAATACATTTTTTTTTTATTTCATAGTATAGATTAATAGAAGACCGCGCACTAGTCTAGCAACCTTAGAAGTTTTCACTCCAGACGAACGGAGCTAGCTTCAGTACGGCCATTTAAAACATTCTATTCACGTAGTAAAGCTTAGACGGTTGCTTTGAGAACTAAATAAAAGAAAACAAACATTGATGTATGCAGTATAAATTCTCTATCTTTTCAATTGAAAAATTTTATTTCGTGTAAATCATAACTTTTCATGGATGCTCAATATGAATTTTCATATACGAATTGTACACAAAAACAATACACAAACATAACAAGTGATAGTCGAGTGGTTCCAGTAGTTGCCTGCGACACAAATATCGATAGTTCGAATCCCGACTGTACCAATGAGTTTTTCTGAACTTAAGTACAGTGATTATTCACACCAACAGGTGAAGGCAAACATCGAGGAAACCCGCATACGTTTGAGAAGAAATTCAAAGGTTGTCGTTCAAAGGTGTCGTGCTTTTGTAACTACGACGCTACTACTCGCCATCTGTCACGTTAGCACCTAAAATATATCTCACATATGTCACTACCTATACACCTCTGCCTACCTCTTTGGGGACTCTTGTGGGAAGGTGTGAGGATATATAAATTGTACACAAAACTGGTCGCGCATAGCGCCCATTATATGCTTTAATTTTTAACCCGATTCGATAGGCTAGTCTTAACACACGTACCATACATCCGGTCTTATCTGTGCCTCTTAATGGCAAATAAATTGACTTCGAAAATATTCGATAAATCCACGTAGGTAAGTAAGTATGAATACACGTCTTTAAAGGAGAGAAGGGTAATTTACTACAAAAGACCATCTTTGCGGAAACAGATAGGTACGCGTAGTGACGTGGGAGTTTTTCGTTACCTTAAAAAGATTTATTCTCATCTCCATACCTAGGCCTCATTCCGGGTGCATACAGAATTTATGTAGTATTTTGTACCCTTAGTAGGGGTATTGATAGCAAAGACTGGTATTTTTTATAGGCATACAGTGACAATAATTTCAATAAAAAAAATTACATATCCGATAAAAAAGAACCGTGGTGGCCGAGTGGTTTTTTTTTATACAACAAGAGTGGCAAACAAGCATACGGCCCACCTGATGGGAAACGGCTACGGTAGCCTATTTACGCTCACGATACCGATGTATCACCTGCGCGTTGCCACTCTGTGTTCGGAGATTTATAGTGTGTTGGCAGCATAATGGGTTTAATCCCTCTGCTTCCAACACAATGTAACAATCCTCCCCCTCTACAAGGAGCTCATTACTGGAAACCTTATTCACCGCATAGGAACACAACATAATAAATTGTATTATTTGGCTACGGACGGTGGTGGAATAAGGTGGAGGTCCTGCCCCAGTCGGGCAGCTCCAAATTCGAACGGGAAACCTGTTATGCCAGAGATCAGACAAATCAATAAGAGAGGTACTCTTATTGATTTGTCTGATCTCTGATTGATTAGTTGCCTGCAACAAAAACCGACATCAAACATTCATTCAAAATTTCCGTCACTACGATGTTCTGCCTTGGCTACCTTATAATATGGCACATTATTCAAGTGCGCAAAATATATGGATGTTTGTGACATAATACATGTTCTTTTCGAGCCCATTATAAGGCCCTTTGCGTAAAAAGGTAGGTATAGAGCGCGAGAACTTTTCGTAAGATAGGCTTTTTACATGCCGTAGTATAGCCAGAATGCGTTGAGATAATTTTGTATCCATTAGGATACATTTTTTTACAGGATTTAAAAAAGCCGTGGTGGCCGAGTGGTTAGAGTAGTTGTTTGCGACACAAAGATCGCAAGTTCCAATCCCGCCTGTACTAATGAGTTTTTCTGAAGTTAAGTACAGTGATTAGTCACATCACGAGCTTTACGGTGAAGGAAAACATCGAGAAGAAACCTGCATACGTCTGAGAAGAAATTCAAAGGCGTAAGTATAGTCGTGCTTGAGTAACGACGATGGACTCGCCATCTGTCACGTTTGCACCTTATATACCTCTGGCGGAAAGTAGTTAGGTTGGAACTCATAAACGATACTATTAATATTCGCTTGAGTGGATTCACGTTAGGCAAGCTCCAGCTGTATGATACAAGCCGTTAACGAATAGAAAAACACAAAAAATTGTCCTAGAAAAAATCTGGTCCATAAATTATTATATCTTCTTATGGCCATATAATGTAAAAAAGCGTCTGGAGTACCTAAGTCTTAGCTAAAAGCGTACTTTGTTAAAGAAAATATTTTAGTGCTTAAATTTTGAAAAGAACGTAGAAGTTACCGTAACGGCTGTCATATTTTCTGAAATGGAACTTTTATTTTATTTCAAAAGTATGGAACTTACAATTTAGTTCAAAAAGTTTGCGAACGTAATATATTTTCAGTTAGTCGTGACGCTTTCTCATTTGAAAGTTTTTCCTGCATTATATTAGTGTACTGTGTTATACAATCCCATTATCATAATTTCGTAAGTAAAGCTGATTTGCCGCGTTGACCGGGTGGTTTGAGTAGTCGCCTGCAACACAAAATTCAAGGTCAAATCCCGACTGAACTGAAGTTCAGTAATAAGTCACACCACGAGCGGCTACGACAAAGGAAAACATCGAGAGAAAACCTGTATACGCTTGGGAAGAATTCCAAAGAACTACGCCATGCTGATTAATAATGATGATGAATAATAATAAGTCGCATGCATAGGTCAAACGGCGATCGACTCGGCATCTGTCACATTGGCACCTAAATATATCTGAAGCGAAAACAGGATATTGCTACAACTCTGTCTACCCCTTGTGCGTCGTCAAGCCTTTCTCTATGTATATAATTATATTTAACTTACTCTTAAATTTAAGGAAGCCATAAATGGGCATAAGAAAGGCAATAGCTTAGGAACAATACCATAGCTACATTCTGGAGTTCCTTAAGAATCTATGTCTTACACTGCACCAGGGAAATAGCAAAGTGGCCAGTAATCTAATGTTGATCGGTAAACAGAACTCCTGGCAAACTTTACTACAGACTATTTGTTGTGAGGGAAACAGAAAAGATTCCCAACGATAATAAATTATGGGAAAACTCCAAGTTGTTGTAACCTTTGATCTTTCAAACTTTTTATGTTCATAGGCGTCCTGACCTTTTGCAAACCATTGTTGGGATCAGCCCTACATCTTCCTGTAGAAGTTGGCCACAAATTGCCCAATTCACATGTATATTTACTACCAGCTGGTAACGTATAGAAAAGCTGTGGAATGAACTCCCTGTTGAGGTTTATCCGTGAGATGTATCCCTACATATAAATACACAGCATAAATATACATAACAGCATGGAGTTTTTCAAGTCCAAGACATGCCGCCATCGAACCAGATGACGACATAACGCTCCTCCAGGACGCACGACAAAAACATACCAACACAACACACAACCGACCACTGTTCCGTCCTCGCCGGCGAGGCTCTAAGCGAATAAACCGTAATGTTCCCCCCCGACCCCCGCCGCAAACACCGGCCCGCGCCGAGCCAGACGTGCAAATCCCGCCCCCAAATAATATATAAATAAAATTAACAGTCCAGCCCAGCTCCCTTGCTCGCGATCCAGCAACGCCCTAAGCCGAGGTTCGTACCCCACAGGGGGTGCACTTAGCTGTGTTGCTTAGTACTAAAGTGCCTGGCTGGAGGCCTAGATCTCGCCATTGACCGGTTAAGTAGCAAAAGTTCCCGGAACTCACGCTATGAGAGACAATACAAAAAATTTGAGTTTTTCAAGAATATTGTTAAATGTTTCATTCAGGGTTTGCAACGCGCGAGCGATACCCCTGTTGTTGCAAGTAACTATAAACAGCGGTATCCACTAATCACCAGTAAGCCGTCTGCTTTACCACCTTAGAGGTATAAACGAGTGAAAACCGTAGCCTGACATTGTTTACGTGCGTTGTCAACGCTGTTTATTCGCAGCTTTTGTGTTTAATAGAATAGAATCACCGGAGGAATAATTCTTCTTGCAAGCACTGCTGTTCTTCTCCGGCACCTTAAGAACATAAAACTACTCAGGAGCTGTAATGCATTCGATTGCAGATTTGGCAAGTATATCCGTTACAATCAATGAAAGGTGAATGAATTACGGTAGCTTTTTTACGATATTTCTATAGTTTATCGAATCAATGAATAGTGTCTATCGATGTATTCAGTCAAAAGTCAATGTGTAATTTTATAAGGTTTTAATTCAACCTTTGTGGAATGAGTTCCACCAAACAGTTTTCAGAATTCTACTCTAAGCTTGAGAGCTTAGAGTAGAATTCTGAAAACTTACGAAAATGAAGAACATTTGATGATTAAAAAAAGTATTTGTTTTTAAAAAGTTTCTTTACATTTACATTTTATGCTAGAGATTTTTTACTGAAAAGGGCTTTCATACCTATGAGGGTTCTGTACACCTCTGCTTAACGCTTCGAGCACCCTTGTGGTTCTATATATATCGCTATCCAATTCTGCAAGTAGGGCTTCGCTTTGCTTGAGACTAGGACAATTTTTGAGGTATTATCCCAAAGTTTTCCCATTATTATTATCGATTGTTTGTACTGAGAATGTCGTGATATTTAAGTGTAATATATACATACATACATATCATCACGCCGATTCCCTAACAAGGTAGGCAGAGCGAACAGAGCGAGATAATATAATATCACTGTGTAATACCTATATGTACAAGTATATTATGTAAGTAAATTTGATTAAAACTATGTTGTTATATAAGTATATGTGCATATGTACAGTATGGACACACAAGTAATGTATGTTCACATGTATATAATTATATATATGTGACTGTAGAGAATATTATATTAGAATCCAATTCCGAGGCGACACGATCTAGTGATTAAAATGAGTAATTATTTCCAAAATTTTTTATGCCGTCGAAATGTTTAATGGCGACTAATATGAACTTTATTAGCACCGTCATAAAGGTGATAGTTATTATCATGATATGTCCATTATCGTTGTCAATAAGTAATCAATAATTCATGAAAAGGGACAAAGGCTGGTGTTATTAATTGCTTTATTATACGAGAGCCTTCTGTACGCCGAGTTTAGGGATTTCCAAAGTCACTATCCGGTCTCCGCACAACAAGACACGACTGTTTAATGGCTGATCTCATTGTAGTCTCGGGAGGTTATCAAATTAATATGGAATGAGGGAAACTTGTAGTCTATTGATCCGTTGGGCTCTCCGAATCTTCCAAACTTTAACGATAATGCTATTATGCCCCACTTAGCCTTCCGCGCCATTATTGCCCACTTAGTTTTCCATTATTTACCTCTGGGCTGTGATTCAAGCGGAAGGAATTGTCTGAACTTTCATAATTACCTTCTGACAAACTGATTATAGAGGAACATAAAATATGACCA
The DNA here is from genome assembly GCA_016069955.1 of Drepana arcuata. Lineage (NCBI taxonomy): Eukaryota > Metazoa > Arthropoda > Insecta > Lepidoptera > Drepanidae > Drepana > Drepana arcuata. The sequence goes on along the minus strand of JACCPG010004147.1, from coordinate 6,661 downwards.
CATTAACATCCAACAGCCCGGTCTGGTCTATTGATCAAAGCTCTTGCGAAGCTTGAGGTCGTAGGCTCGATTCCCGCTGAGAGCAGATATTTGGGTAATGGACACGAGTTATTGTATGTTAGCCTTGGATGTCCTATGTGTATATGTATATATATATATCTATCGTTTTCTATCGGGACTATTTCAATTTGTGTGGAATTGTCCTAAGGTTTCTTTTTAATTTAATGTATTTATTATGATTATATACAAGGGACTGTAGTGACCAGAATCTTTTTCTGTGAAGTTTTGAGGTCTCGGGTTTGATTTCCGCTAAGGCCTGATGTTTGTGTGATGAAGACAAGTATTTTTATCTTAGTCCTGGATTTGTATACGTATCCAGCGATATTGACAACGATATTTTTTTTATACCACAAGAGTGGTCAACAAGCATACGGCCCACCCGATGGAAAACGGTTACCGCAGCCTATTTACGCTTACAATACCGAAGTATCTCTTGCGAGTTGCCACTCTGTTTTCGGAGAGTTATACTGTGTTGGTAGTATAATGAGACTAATCCCCCTGGTGCCAGCGCAATATACAATCATCCCCACTACCCAAGTACTCATTACTGGAAACCTTATAGGACCGCGTAGGAACACAACACAATAAATTGTGTTCTTTGGCTACGGACTTCTATAAGGTGGAGGTCATGCCCCAGTCGGGCAGCTTCAAATTCGAACAGGAAACCCGTTATGCCCTACCTCTCTTTGATATATACTTATATCGTTGTCTAGTTCCCGCAGTGCAAGCGTTGCCTCGGCAAATTTCTGCAGAACTATCTCAAAGTATTAGTAGGAACTACTTAAGTCTCTTTCACCAATACTAAGAATGGTATTTAATAAAAGTCTATCGTTGTAAGTAGTGCTATTTACATATACGTCTTCCCATAAGGGTCCTCGAAGGGGTAGGCAGAGGTGTATAGGTAATACCCACACACCCACTTTCCGCCAGAGGTATATTAGGTGCCAACGTGACATATGGCGAGTCCATCGCCGTTACTCAAGCAAGACTATACATACGCCTTTGAATTTCTTCTCAGACGTATGCAGGTTTCCTTTCGATGTTTTCCTTCACCGTAAAGCTCGTGGTGTGACTAATCACTGTACTTAAGTTCAGAAAAACTCATTGGTACAGTCGGATTTACATACCTAGTGATAAAGAAGTGGAGAAGTGTAGGCAACGCTAAGTTCAAAGTCGCAAGCACTGCACGTCGGTGGGAAATACACCTACTTAAGTACGTACTACTGAAACAGTTTTGAAATCGACATGTCACTTAGCAAAACGCAATTCAAGATCGTACAACAAATGCGGTCGGCCTATCGACTGGTTCAAATTGGCGGTATTGTAAATGTGCTTATAAATCTCTCAAAAGTCACGCTTCGGGGGCATAAATACTAAATCGAATCACAAAATTCACGAAGCGGAGATGAAGTCTGCAACACCACCACAGTACGACAACAGGAAGCAATGTATCGTTTAACGTTATTATCAACAAGAACCGAAACGAGCTTCTTGCAGGAAGAAAGTTATTTAAACTATTGAGTTTCTAAGTGCATGATTTACCAAGTAGATCCATTTACCATTGTTTTTGTATATATAGTTACGTACAATTGTGAAACTATGGGAATCAACAGCTACATGTTGAAAATAACTTAATTGCAAATTTACTTATTATTAGGTCTAAAATTAAGGTTATTATTGTCGTGTCTTCGTGTCAAAATATCCCCTTCAACACAAATATTATTTATGTACCTACCTAAACCGAGCTTCAGAAACTTATGAACGTCACAGAGCTTAACGCAAAGTTTAAGGTGTTTTATTATGCGAATGGGACTTTTGAGTTGTGTACTGCTATTAAAGGTGTTAATGTCGATTTGGTGGCCTTAATGACAGGGCATTAGAAGGAGACACTTCAAAAAACAATTGTTTGAATATTTATAGACTTTATTGTAATTAGAAGCAAACGACAAGGAAGAGGTTGCTTACACTAGTTCTTCCCTACGAGTCCATTCGCATTCGATAAATATTTTCTAGTATATGATTACTGCTTCGCTCCCTTGGGCAGTATAACATTAAACTGTATATAGTATATTGGATCGCTTTACAGTGAAATAGCAGAATAATTACTAAGACGTCATGCTCTGAAAAGTCTTCACTTGAAAAGTATAAGTAAGTATGTGATGCCTGAGGCCGACTACACACACGTTGGCATCTATATAGACCAGAAATGTGGAGAATATTACTTATAACTGGCTTTGATTATTCATTCCTTGCAAAGAAGAATCCTTTGTCAAGTATATTTTTTTGTGAAAAATTACCACCTTAAGCAAAGACTTTAAACAGATTTATTAATCTCATTATTTTTTTAAATATGTCGCGTTTGCATCATATTTGCAAAAGTTGTCCCGCAGTTCCAGTCGAAGTAAAATTTAATTTAAAAAAATCCCATTATTCATATATAATCACTGGTCGTTCAGTGTTTGCGCTTGAAACAAACAATGTTTCCAGTTTATTATTACAGATTTCTCGTTTGAATTTTCATGGCAGTATTTTGTGGTTCACTCAAATGCAAAACTCGTCGGCATGTTTAATCCCTGATATTTTATAAGGAAAACAACACCATGAGCCTGCCTGATTGGCAATCGAGCCAGGCTCACAGGGATTGGCATGTAAATAAAACAATTATATTTCTCCTCATCGATTCGAAGGAAGAGATGTAAACACTGTTGTTATTTTTAAAGAAAACATTTTGTTGTTGTATTACTTCGGATTTCATTGCTTTGATGGTTTTGATGAGAGAAGTTGGTAGGTAATTTTGCTTCGGTTGTTGCTCTTACGCCGCAACTACAGTGGATACAAAGAACCGCGCTATGGTCACTGTAGGCTATTTATAAGCTATGGTAGATCTTTATATAATATATCCTCACGCCTTCCTACAAGGGTCCCCGAAGGGGTAGGCAGAGGTGTATAGGTAATACCCACACACCCACTTTCCGCCAGAGGTATATTAGGTGCCAACGTGACAGATGGCGAGTCCATCGCCGTTACTCAAGCACGACTATACATACGCCTTTGAATTTCTTCTCAGACGTATGCAGGTTTCCTCTCGATGTTTTCCTTCACCGTAAAGCTCGTGGTGTGACTAATCACTGTACTTAAGTTCAGAAAAACTCATTGGTACAGTCGGGATTCGAACTTGCGACCTTTGCGTCGCAGGCAACTGCTCGAACCACTCGGCCACCACGGCTATATCTTTCAAAATTAAAACATACTATAATACTAAGTCTGCATATTCGCGAATAATAAAAAGAATACCGAACGACTTTTCATGCAGTTTTCACCAATAGATATAATGATTGATTGAGATGAGTAGATATTATGATTTGATAAGTTGTTGTAGAAATTTAAAAGTATATAATTAATCATTAATTCAATATTATATAAAATATATCGATAAAATCTAATAACATTATAACATATTTTCCACATCACAGACTACAGTCATCCTACCCCGTAAATAGTTGCGTACATTGGTTGAAATATTACGATAATTGTATAAAATGTCCGCTGAAGTCAGGCCACCTATGAGCATTAATTGAAAACGCTGCCATTTGAGATATAACAAAACGATGTATATCCATAGATTTATGTAGGTATCCGTGCGAAGTCTGGTCACATCGCTAATCTTTATATATTATATTTATTCTGTACGTCTGTATGTCACTGAACTTCTCCTAAACGACTGGACCGATTTTAATGATACTTTTTGTGCCTTCAGGTGGATTCGAGAATGGTCCAGATTCACAATTCAACCCGATTGACCACCTGGCCCTGCGATCATGTTATAGGGAATTATTTTTTTCACCCGAGGGAAGCTGAGCGGGACAACTAGTATTAATGTATATATAACGCTTCAGAACAAACTTTGAAATGGATTTCGAGTTATACGCTTTTATCTTTATATCGCTTAGGAGGCTACCTAGCAACCCGTCTGATGGTTCCAGTGGCGTTAAGCGACTAACGCCGTTTGCAATACCAGGGGTATCACATAATTTAAAACAATGTATTTACGTACAATGTACCTACAACGTACTTAATATAATATTACAAAAAGATTTGTAATCGTCAGAAAAGTATTCGGTTTCTAGACTATTGTAAATAAATTTTCTCAAAAAGATATAAAATTGATACCAACATTGTTATTTTAAAATAAATTTAGAAATCCGATTTGGTTCAACACTAGCTTTTGACGGGGAATATCAAGCAGATTGCAATAGACTGTTATTATTTATTATCTGCATGAAAGGGTTATCTGTTACTTGATTTTTTTTTAAGTTTTATAGAAAAGACAATTTCCATTAAAACATTTGACCGTTCTAGCGTGATTGATTAAATAATACAAATAATAAAATTTTATTTGGTTACATTGTTTTGGCACAGAAACTAATGGTAACGATGACATCCGCAGAAGTTAAAAACTGTGTCGCGGATGACAACGCCCACCTCCAAAGGACATGAATGTACTATGTCTAATAAATTAATACAAGATAAGTTTAAAAAAAATAATAAATCATGTAAGTGTGTGTGTGTTGTGAGTGCGGGTGTGTAAGTATGTGTATGTTTGTGTGTAACAAACATCCATACTCACCATATACATCCATATACTCACAAACTTTCGCATTTTTTATATTAGTAGGATCATTCTTCTGCGAGTGTATGTGACTTAGCTTACTAAACAGCTGGACTGATATTGATTTTTTTGTGTGGGTTCAAGTGGATTCCAGAATGGTTTAGATACGTTGCTTTACACCTATGCGTACCCCTTTTAGGGACCATTGTGGCAAGGCGTAAAGATATAAACTGTATTCCACTGTATGATCTGTAGTCTAGAGAGAACCGGCGCTTTATACTCAGGGACGTCGTCAGGGACTTAGCGTGATGATATGTATGTATGTAAACTGTATTCCATACACCACTGAAACTCCCTTGCAAGCATAACATTTTACGTTGAAATCTGGTGACAACGAAAACAATGTTGAAGTGAAATTTGACAAGGCACCGCATTTACGAGGCAGTGAACCCTCACGTATTCAGGTCAAGGCTCCGCGCCCCTTGTGGACACCAGCTAATGGGATTTTCCAAGTACATAATACTTATACTTAGCAATATACGTCCTCAATAAGGTTCTTATGTCACGCTTGTGTACCATGGTGGTGAATTAAACCATTAGAATTTTTGTGTGCAAGCGACAAATATGCATGCTCGCAAATAGGTCATCCGAGTAACTGGGTTATAGACAGAACTGCCTATAAGACACATGACTTTTTGCTAATTTTATTATCGGCTCGTAATTCGCTACCAACCATTGGGAAAGACTCAATGGTTTAAAACTAAATTTATAACGTTATTATAATTTAATACTTTTTGGTTAAGAGTTACACGGACGAAGAATTATGTATTATTTATTTATCAATTAATTATTAATGATTAAATATCGATTAATTAATTAATTATTCGTTGGTGACCGAGTGGTTCGAGTAGTTGCCTGCGAAACAAATATTGAAAATTCGAATCGGTAGTGTTCCAATGAGTTTTCCTAATTTTAAGTATAGTGCTGAGTCACTCCAAGATCTTTACGGTGAAGAAAAACATCGAGAGGAAACCTGCATACGTCTGAGAAGCAATTCAAAGGCGTTTGTATAATAGTTGTGCTTGAATAAAGGCGATGGACTCGCCATCTGCCACGTTGGCAAGTAGTTGAGCAAGCTGACTAACACACATGTTAGTCCAGCTTGCTCAACTACTTCTCCCATCTAATAATATATATATGTATTCAGCTAGATAACGAATACCTTAGAGGGGCTATTTGTTTTTTTTTATTGTTGTAGTGTGAGCTGTGGGAACCTTTGCTACTTAAAGGAACAATGGCAAGACTTCTTAGGAGCACAGCTTAGTGCACCCCTACGGGATTCCGACCTTGGTTTGGGAGTTACTAATTTACAAGCTAGCGATTAGCACTGCACTATATGAAGTAGATACAATAGGCGTATCTAAATCCAAAGTGAGACAGATAAAGCTTGGTTGAAGATTGAATATATATATATATCTAATACACCCTAAAGTTAATACTGAAAATTATTCTAATATTTCGTTATCAAGAGATTAATTTTAAATTCTTATCGCCAGCAATGAATTCTTTTACTATGATATATTAAAAACTTTTTTCATAAAGCCCAAATTATGTTAGGTATTTCTAATATGCAAGAATGAGTATAATATAATGAAGGGCGTATACTATATTAGTATTAGAAGTAAAGGATTCGCTTCTAGCGAGTCTAGAGGTTTTATGCATTTAACGAGGATACAGTGCGGAAATGTAGCTGAAACTTCCCAAGGTATCTTGGGAAGTTTCTAGCCTGTATCAGACTGTATAGTACCTAATACATACATAATTTGGGTGCTTGTACTTTAATCTTTATATATCAAAAAGGTTTTTTTTTGATAATAATTTTGATGAAGTCCAGAGAGTCCCTGCGAATGGTATACAGGCTAAACTCTGGAGTTGGTGATAGTGCGTTTAATGGATTCGAGAGGGACCCTGCGATTTTATACAGGCTTCCCT
>JACCPG010004145.1:0-38052 GCA_016069955.1 Drepana arcuata | reverse complement strand
GCCGGACCGATTTGTTTTTTTTTCTACTCGAGTGGTGGCTCTCTGGATGGTTTCAAAATACAATTGAAGGTAGGCCGGTAGATGACGCTGCGATCGTATTTCAGAAACGTACTTTCTATACAGCTAGCAGCTATTATATTTGGAAATATATTGTTCTCCTTAGGTTATTTAAGCATAGGTACTTCGGAAATTACTCACCTGGGATGTCATATACATATATCTGGTATGGTTTAGTTAAGGTAACATGTGGCACCTTACTTCAGACTGATTCGATTCCTTAATATGCCAGATTAAGCACAAATAACACACTAATCGTTAGCAAGCTAACGCCATCCGCCGTCTGTCGTCAGCCGGGCCTCACCCAACGGGGTCTCGTCTCACCCAGCTTGAGGCGTAATTAGGACTCTCATGCGTACGGCACCACCGGCGTAGTTTTTGGCATAAAACCAGTTCAGCTCGCTATAGAATCGCTTAATCTATAATAGTTTCCCTAAACTCTACACTATTAATTATTTATTATGAAGTTGGCTATTTCTTAGTTAAGCTAACTTAATAACTTATCTATGTACTAAACCTTGCCGCCGGCACCTGTATATCTGTACATACAGTGATGTTTGTGCTCCTGGCAGAAGTTAGTTAAAAAGAAGGGGAGGCAATAAAGTTTTAGCAGAAAGCAGTTTCTAATGGAACACTCCGTAGTTCTTATGTACAGTCGGTGGTAATAGTTTGCCATTTAAGTGGTAAAAAAAGTCACAACTGGAGAAATGAAAGTTAAACAATAAAAAGCGCCTGCTTAGCCTTTCGAAGAGAAACAAGTTCTCAATGAAGTGCTCCACAGTATGTATTATCGAGTACATTTATTTATTGTTGACAGAATATTACACTGAAAACCTTCTAAGATATTTTTTCCACTGAAAGCTCAATTATACAATCGGTACAAGTATGGCGAACCATGACTATCATCTTAGTTTACTTATATTGACACAGTAATTGCAACCAATGTGCAGAATCGAAAACACGGTCCATTAGATATTACAATTGAGTGACGTCTTAATATCTCTACATTTCTACAATATTTCATCATACTTGACATGAGTTGTTAAAACTTACGAACAATTTTCTTAACTTGCAAACTTATAACAACAAAAATTGAGTCCGGTTAATGTCAAATGGAATCAGTTATCAAAAAGCTTATTGTATGGTAATAGTATATAGAAAGAAATGCATTAGTTATTGGAAGTGTTTTTCAAAGTCAGTATTTGTCAATATGTGCACAAGTTTGATCTCTAATCTCCCAAAGCCCTTTTCTAGTTGGTATGTTGATACGTTAGGCGCTACGATATAAATCGTGAACAGGTGCTCGCTTCAAGTGGCGCGGCTGATGTTTAATATGCGGGTAAGGGCCCACCGGAATATGACCTTGCACTGAAACAGGCTTAATATAGAGTTATGTTACCTTTACTCCTATGGTGATACAATGTGAATCAAAAGCCTAGTATCCAGTAGATACCCCGTGGCCCGGGAAGCCGATTGGATACCAGACTTGTGAAAAGCACATCATCATTCTCTATAATATATTTCTTATCATTAAACCTTAACCTGATACTAATGGCAGTGTCTGGTAGCGGTTGGCGGGAGGGAACTTCGTCATCCTTACCCCAATAATTAGAACTTAAAACTTACAAGAAACTATATTCTAAACTACACTAACCTACTGTTGGCTACAAGGTGCGGCTGAACCATCACCATCTAACCTTATCCTATCGTGACACGTAGTGTGTTACTGTTATACTAACTTACAATTTAGATGCAATATGCCAAATATCTGATACAGCGAATCAACCAGTCTTTGAATGATGATAATATTAGGTACCTGACAAATTAAATGTGACCGGAGTACACATTTAAAAGTAGTATCAAACGATCTAAGCAAAGCTCTGAACTCTATTCAAATCCTGTACAAATTGAAACAATTTCAATATACCTTATTGAATCGCACTCGCAATAGTAAATAAAGACAGCAAACCGTTTTCGAGGAATTTCCAAGCTAACCTAACCTAATACTGAATGATATTTCAATTAATTTGCACCCATTGGAAGGTAAGACAGTTCCATTGAAGGATCTCGAGCTATTGTTGTAAGACTGTTAGTTCGCTATATAGAAACACATATTGCTTAGACCCAAAAGACTTACATTTAACTATTCTAGGATGAAATGTAAATCAAAAGAAGTAAATTCCTTAAAAATGAATTTCTACCGGAACTACATTTCCGCTAACTAATCCGCGCTGAAACTAAAGCGCTCTATTCTATGCGTCCAAATGAGTCCAAAACTTATGGTTGCAAAATCAACCAACTGAAAATAACTATGGTATTATTTAAATATGCACATTAAGCCTGTTTCAGCTACTGATGCTCACGAACAACCTTTACTAGATGTCGTACAGTTTCATCCAAGTACATAGTTTATCTATTACTTATGGAAAAATATTGACTTTGAAATACAAATTGCAAATTTACAAAAAAATATCAAAATATGTAGTGTGTCAGACACTGCGGTGGGACGATCTCTAGTCGTGCGCCGAAAAGTGTAGCGGTGTGTCAATGTGGTGGCGCTTCGTCGACTTGCTGGTGTTTACGGCTCGCTGATTACCAAGAACGCCTACAGCTACATTCTTAACAAATCTACTAATCTTAATGATTAAATACAATATCAAAATTCTATGGACTATGTATTATTCTTAAACAGTCTTCCAGGCTTTTTGATTATAAAATATTTGTAAAGTGTAAATTTTACGTGTAAAAAACCAATGAAGTATAAGGATCTCAAAAGATTATAACCATACGTCTTAAGTAGAGCCGAGACTTTGTTAATTACTGTAATACTTTCGTAATATCTAAATTTTTTAGACATATTTTGGTACAAATTATTCTAAACTTACAATGTGGTACGGTTAAACACTAAGAGTACAATGAAGTATGTATTCTTAATCAAAGTAGACCTGGCTTTGAGTATTTGGACAAAATCCAGTTGGACAAACAACATAATGTGCGTTAACAGTTTTGATTAATTCCCGTGTCAGAGATAATGTGTTTGGTAACAATTAACTTTACGTTAAATACTAAATGAACCTTAAATTCCGAACGTAGGTTGCCATGGAGATGTTTCTTCTTACTACACAGTCAACAATATACATAGATAATACATAGAAATTACAATGAGCTACAGTAGACGTACGGTAGACGTACGATACGACATAGTATATACAGGCCCATACCATACATAACAATAATTTATCATAAATGTCACCTTACAGTATACTAATATACATGAATCCCTATAGTATACGAATTAATTAATTAACTGAGTAAATGATTATCTAAGCCTGTAAGTACCTTAAAAAACAAATTACTTACTCGATACTAATTTTCGTAATTCAAAGTAAATAAAATTATATAATTTGAAATTAATGAAAATAATCTGTGTAAAAAGCGTTTTCCAGTTCTATTTGAACAGTCGTACTTATGACCATCTTTATTACAACGAATGAATTGTTACAATTCACGTGATTACACGATATCCAGCGATCTCTACGTTACATCGATTTAATAAGCTGCGCGCACAAATAATATATAATGATAACGTGGACGCGCCGCCTAACGGGCGACCACACCAACTCAATGTAACGGGAAAGACAAATGGATTTAGATTCTTAATTATACACAAATTCATATCAGAGTCTACTAATTATATGGTATTGGTTATGGGCGCTGCATGTTCCTTACGGATTTACTTGTCTTTTTCGTTTTCCTTAACTTTCTTCTCTTCCTTGTCAAGATCCTTTTCATCAACCTAGAACATAAAGCGCTCTGATCATTGATCAATCCACTTGTAATTGAGTATAATTTTATTAAAATTCATGTTTTGTTTTCTTTTGTATTTAATAGAACGTAGTAGTGAGTACCTTTCCCTTGTCGGTGTCATCAGGCAGAGGCTGTTTCTCTGCGGGGCCGGTGCCCTCCTTGGTATCTTTAGCCTCCTTTACGGGCTTGGGCAGGTGTGCGTTGAGATCGAGCGGAGTACAAATGTCATCCCAGTCGGAGAAAGCGCGCTCCTTCATGCGCGACACTAGCCCCATAAGATTCGGGAACGACGCATTCATCGCGTCTCGCAGCGGATGTAAAATTGTGTTTTCCAAGAAGCTTAACTGTGCTAAATTGGCGAATGCCACTATGTCCAGCTGTCAAGAAACATTATAATGCTTAAAGTTGTTTCCATTAAACCGCTATTACATGGGCAAGCTAATGTATGTCAAATATTCTCACAAAAGCTTAAGTATTGGCTAAATAATTACCAGCGCCGGCTCATCGCCGAAGAAGAAGGCTTTGTCAGCGAGCAGATCGGAGAGCATGCGCATGTCGTTGATGCCTAGTTGGACTATCTCCTCCTCACTGTGGACACCGATACCGTGGGCCTTCGCCTTCCTTAATCCCTGCAACCAACACCAGGAAATTCATAAAATGTTCCAACGCTCTTTTTTGTTAATCACGATTTTTATTTTAATTAATCTATTAAACAAATAGATCCGAAATTTCTGGATTGTTAATCTATCCGTATGATTATTCAAATCGTTAGTAAGCTACTTATTGTTTCTGATAGAGGTTCACTTTCACACACAAAACTGTACAAGACAAAGGATTCACCTTGCGAGCCGATGTATACTTGAAGCACAAAGTTAAGATGGGGTTGGGCAGGCGAGTGTTGAGCGCGCTCTGCAAGTTGACTTGGTAGCCCTTGATGAAGCTCTCCGGGTATTTGGCACGCCACCACAGAAGCACCCAGGACAGATGGTTCTCGATCATGCAGATCGTTGCGTGTGACAGCACCTTCTGCTCCGGCGTCAGGGCTACGTGTAACACAAAAGTTCCTTACTTAGCCCGGGCCGTAGAGCAGGTGCATCTAATGCACATGCGCAGCGTCCTAGTCAAAACTAGGCTTCTAGGTTTTTAGCACATCCGGGCCCTCAATTTACATAAATCCAATATTCCCAGGCAATACGACCTGGCCGACAGCTCATGCCTGGGATCTAGGTTACAATCGAATTCAGGTCATCTTCACGCTTTAATTAGGCCACTGTCCTCATTGCGATCTATGGTATCGTAGCCCAAAATAACCAAAAATAACAACTACATGTTGCAAATGAGTATTAATGTAAAATGTTGCTTAGGGCGGCAAGACTCACCCGCATCGAGATCCTTGTTGAATTTTTCGGATAGGTCCTTTATGATGAAGGCGCTGTCGGCAATCTCCTCGCCATTCAGCTCGACGAATGGCAATTGCCCCTTCTTAGACCGGAATTTAGTTTTGTGGTCCACATTCTACAAAAAAATAAACAGTTAAATAATAAATACTTAAATTGTTGGTATAATTTCCTTGTATTCATCCAACCATTCAGTGATTGACAATAAATATATGTCTTTGAATATGAGATGAGAATATGTACCGCGTACTCAACATGTGCCGACTTCGAATGTGTAACCCATTGATTTAATAAAATAAAAATAAACTCTTTCGCTACTAAGGCCGGTCGCTTAGGCGGTATGAATACAAAATAAAACAACACAATGACGCATTTTTTCTGTCTTGTCACAAAGCTTATGAAACACAATGTATATGATAGTATTTGATTGTCGAATTCAATTTCATACTTAATATTACCCAACTCACCCAAACTGGAGACTGTTATAGGTATTAGAATAATGGCACGTGGTCACAAGTCACAACAGGTTGCCATTGAATAAGACTGCAAAGCAACAGAAAGAAAGCAGTCTATACAAGTGTACATAAATGTATTTAGTGTGACATAGATCGGCGGGAGCAGTGGGCGAGGTTGGTAAGGGGGAGTCGAAGTGTGGAGGGGTGCAGAAGGGTGTGGTGGGCGAGAGGGAGGCCGGTGGCTGGAGCGGGAGCGGAAGTATCCCAGTTCGCCGCGGTTTATCTACCCCGTATCCATGGCGACGGGCTCCAGACGAGCTCCGGGAGCAGGGAGAGCAGCTGTATTGATTTTGACTAGCGAGGTTCAGCGGCCGGTCATCGCCCCTCGTCCCGCACCCCAAACCCCAACCCCTCATTGGGCAAACACACATATACATATAGATGCTAGGTGCTTTATAGTTGCCCAAGTAATTATTTGTCTAGTGGTTGGTACTTTAAATATATTAGATGAAGCATTTAGGTAATGTTGAATACACCGTAAATCTATTGTCGTTCGATAATGTTCAATTTGTTTCACATGTGCATATTTGTAACTTGTTTGAAAGGAATATGTAATTTCAGTTTCTTGCCTGATGATTTTAGCAGATACGCGTTCCTTAATCCGCTGGCAGACTGTGACGATTTGAAAATCTTTTAAAGTATAATACCTACTTACATCTACGTAGGTCGATTTTATAAGATAGCAGCGAACGTCGTACTGCTAACGTCAATGAAAGTCGTGATGGATTTTTTACGCTAATCATATCTGTATTTAAATAGTTATTCTGCTATTCTAGGATAAGACGGATCTAACAAATCAGAGATCTTTAGAATCTGTCCACCCGTTCCCAAGTTAGAAATGGTGTAAATAACTCGTCTTTTTTTTTAATACATAAATAGATATTATATTACATGTTTTGTACGAAATTTAACAAATGTTTTTAAAGTTTAATAATTTAATATCATTGTGGTTTTCCTGGTAGATACTTAAAACGAATATCGGTACATCATATGCATTGATTAGAAAACATTCCTTTTTTACAAGAGTGACGTAGTTTTTTTTTAATATTAATTTAATATTCAACTTTGTCGCCGCTGTTAATATGTACTTATACTGAGTAACAGCTCCGTAGTAACAAGCGTGTCTGAGCTAACCCGCGAAAGGACGGGCGGACATGGCCAAACTATACGTGTTCGTAGTTTACTACGGAACCCTAAAAAGACCAGCAAACTTTTAGGCATTAGTAAGGTCTAAATTTGCCTGCATTTACAACTACAGTACAATTATTATGCTTCATAAGTAACATTTTAAGTATTTTTTCTAAGTGTCAGGACGTGGTAGAGGAAGGCAACTTTCCAACTACCTAGATCAAATAGATCGAACACTCAGGGATGTGAACGTTAAGCGAATTCCATTCGAATTCCTGGCGAGCATGTATAAAGAGACTGATGGATGTGTATGAAGCGAAAGATGTATGTCTAGAGGAAACTTTTCTCTCTCGGATTTTTAAGTGATAGTGTATATAAACCGATGAAGCAAAAAATGTAACGTTGGTTTGGACAAATGGAAAGGAAAAGTGAAGAAAGATTGACAAAACAGATATACAAAGCGAAAGTGTGTGCAAGAGGCCGCGGGAGACCACGTATCAACTACCTAGACCAAGTCGATCGGACACAAAGACGGGAACGTCAAGAGTACTAGAAACCGACGAGCATGTATGACACTTGCTCATCAAACATGCTCGATCGATCGATCGAAACATGCTCGTCGGTTCTGATGAATATGAACAAAGCGAAAGTGGTATGTAAGTCTGGAGAGGATTGGCGCCTACCCCCTTAGGGACATGGCGTAATGATATGATGATGATGATGATGATGATGTATATATAAACAAGGTTGGGTCAGATTTTTTTCGAGATAGATAATCGCGAAAGAGCAGTACGGGCAGATACAACCTAAGTTGGACGAAAAGGGTTCCTTTTGGATTATAAGCTACGGAATCATAAATACATAATAAACATATCATCACGCAGTCCCTAACGTGGTAGGCAGAGAGAATAGAGCGCCATTTCAGTTAGGGAATCATGAAAGTTTGCGCGCAATATACGAGGCTCTTTATAGGACACACAGAGGCCGTTCTAGGCGGGCACACCCCGGCCCGAGGGGTGCGGGGTTGGTCGATGTCCGGGCCGCCGCCACCGGGCGGGGTCGCGCAGGCGCCTTCGCATGCCAGGTCGAAGCCCTCGCGGTTGTCGACCTCCGGGTTACCTAGGCGCGCCCGCTCGGAATAAGATTTATTTCAACATATCCAGAAAATGTGGGCCTCGATGATAACTTTTTCAAAATAAAAAAAACAACAATAATCCATCAAAAGCTTACGACTCCGGAAATAGAGCTTAAACCAAAGTAGGCAGTCAAATGTTTTTTCCGTATAGGAGATTACTTAATTAGTCTCAAAATTATACACTGATCTTTTTTGTATTACTTGTGACAAACAGTATTGCTTTTAGGCAATTAGCCTTGCAATAATAGGAATTTAATCACACATGGCCTGGCGTAGGTATATCTTTATTACAAGCGTCTTACTGTGCCTGGTAATAAGTATTTCTTTTTAGATCGCCCCTGACATCCCCATTTAAAATCCACTTTGTATCCATTTTTTTAATTAAACCTTTTCCCCCTTTAATTAAACCTTTGATATTTTACTACTATCGAGATGTAAATTATTTTGGATACTGAATTATAAAAGAATACAACCAGCCACGTGGAAATATGTAAGTACTTCGCGATAAATGACCCGATGAAATGGGTGTGTGTATGAATGAATAACGTAATTTCCATCATTCAATCATCGAGAACATCGTTGGGAAGGTATTTCGTGGCACCCGTCCTTTGTTAAACTTAAAAGTTCGCACTATCACTAGTACCCAAGTCGAAGCTTGTAAATAATTACCTTGTTATAAAGGTGTAAAAGGTGAAAAGGGGGTGTAGTTCGTGTAGCTTTTACCCTTGAAATCCTAACTTTAAATGTACCCTTACTCTTTAAGGGTAGAGGATGTCCCGTTCCAATTGCAGATTAGCCTGATTTATTAGTACTATCCTCTCCCCATATAGGATCACAATCAAATGGTACATTAGTAGCTACAGCAATTATTGTTGTATATACGCAGTACGCCCGCACGAACAGCTACTAATTCAGTTACTAAGGTCTAAACGCATTGTTTGTCAATTAAATGTTTATGCGGCCTTACAGGGAAAATCACAAGCGTGGGGACTGTTAGTGATAGATGCACGTTCACTGAAAATATTATGACTACTTGTGTTCCTTAAACATATGGTGCCTTTAGGGAAATCCTAACCTAACCTGTGCTTTAACAAATAGCTAGTCTTCCGTGGTCTTATTCTACAGTACGCCTGCCATGGATATTATCTAGTTCCAAACGCTTCTCCCCACTCATGAATAATGTATCAAGAAGCACGCATATTCTAACAACTTCTTTCAAATGAGTGGTGTACGAGATTAACGAACACAGAACCATTGTTAGAACTATTATCGTGTTTCCACTAAGTATGTAGCTTTGTTTGGGTATGACGCTAGGAAGAAGTTTCATTGAATCAGCTTATTTCAACAATGTGTGCTACTGTTAATTATGGTATGGACAATGTAAACAACACAACGCCACTTTACCGTTACTTAACCGGGTATTCTCCGAAAGCGACCAAATCGCTGTTAGTGATTATAGACCTATTTTAACCCACTCTACCCTTTTTGTTATACGAAAACAAATTTCGTTCAATGCTACTTTACTTAGATGATGCCCAATGGGTGACATCTATTGTGCTAGTACAAAATTGGTAAGAAAAATACATAAACCAAATAAAATAACAGCTATTGCCATATCAAGGGTCTTTTTACTCGCGCGTGATTAAATTTAGATTGTAAGAAATCGCTTTGTTAACAGAATGAGAGACGAACGGGTCCCTAATTTACGGGAGTGCTATTTTGCTTCACGCATATAAGGCAAAAGAGCTCAGGCGGTGGTAAATGTTTTTATTGACATATTTTTTTTACAATTCGACGTTATTGAGCCAAGCGTGATTTATAGTCATCATCGACCGTCGTAAACGATGTGATATAGAGTTTAACAACCCTAAATGCAACCGGAATAATTCCTAAACACGTTTACCTTGACGGGCCCGATAACTGTCCAAAGACAGACCATTTGAATTAGTATAACTTCATTATAGGATACAACATCTAACTGACATATGAAGTTTTATTCCAGTACCTATTTAATCGAATTTTACAGAGGCAAACTTGCAGTGTCCGATCTATTAAATACATTTCTTGTATCTGCGTGTATATATTAGGTTTTGTAGTACACCCATGTCATAGCGTGAAATAAAATAATAACTAAATCAGTGGACCGACCTAGAAATTGTTCTGAGATTAACAGAGAGACACATCGCACCGCCCCTGGAAGAAAGCAGCAAGTGCACTTGCGTAATTTTTTTTATTGCACCATTGAATAGAGTATCACGGATTACACCTTCTGACTAAAATTCGTGAAGCTGTCGGCAAAAACCAATGAATGAAAGCAAAATACCATAGGTATAAAGAAGTAATCACATATACATTTATTTGATTTTCAATTTTCCCATTTCATAAGATAAATAGAAAAAATTTTTGTAAGTAAACCTAAACACATAATTCACCACAGTACTAATAGAGAGGAACTGTGCAAGTCCGGATACGTACTTCTTCCACGAAAGGTCGTTTAATGTTTCTGTGTAACTTTATTTAAACACATGAATTGCTCGTGGAAGAAGTACGTAACACATACGTACAACTTCCGATTACACTAAGATTCAACAGTGAATAAATGGATAAGTGAAATTACTTTAGTTGATATAGCTTAAAATACATAGCAGCAAAGCAATATGTGAACTTACTACTGCTGCACATATGGGTAATGTTTTGAGGAAGAAATAAGTAACAGTATTTTTTAAGATAATCTCGGTTTATATTTAATTATAATTAAGAATATAATTATCCTCAAATTTATAATATTGTGCTTACGAAGGTTAGTGTTAGCTATTACTGCTTTTTACAAGATATTTTCTAGGAATAATAGGAGGATTTTCTAGGAGTTTTTTTACTCTCCTGAAAAGGTGGTGGAATACACCTAGTACTGCTTTATTCCAGGAATGGTGCGACATTAGAAATTATATATTTTCTCCCTACATGAAAACTTAATTAAAGCTGACAGACGAAGAAAAAGACGTGGGCATAGAACCTACGCTTGTATTCTGATTCAAGTTTATGAGAACAATATATGTACTGAAATTATACTTAAAGCGTAGGCGTAATAGTTAGAAATCATTCCCAATTACTTCGATCACGAGTAATTTCACAGCACTTGTGAACATTCGCATCTCGCACATAATACATATGTAAAAAACATAATATTCCTTTTCATGGGTAACCCAAACAACTCCTTATAAGCAACCGCGGCATAGAAACTAATAAATATTAAGTAAGAATAATTTTACGTTAGCATAATTTATGCGTGTAGTTATTTGTATTTTTATAAACATACACGTTTCGTATATTTTCCATTGCTTCTGATCTACAATATTAAAAGTGGTTTAGAGTAAAGTAAAACATATCTTAATACCTAAGTATTATTATTAAGCAAGAACAATTTTGTCCCAATCTATAAAAGAAACAGGTACGCCTGATAGACTAACACTTAAACGAAACCAAGAGTACTATATCTTTTCCAGAAATTCGAATACCACAGATGAATCTAAAGCAGTATGGAAATTCCTAATTCTTGAAGTAAGTTAAGTAAAATCGAAAATATTTTTTTCATATTATACTACCGGTTTTTGTTGTAGTAATAATAATAATATAAGCTTGCTCACGCGCAACAACGCACGAAATGAAAGCACGACATTACATAGTCTTTGAATTTCTTCTCATGTATTCAGGTCTCCCGATGTTTTCCTCGACAGTATTCCATGTAAATTAATTAACATTATTGTCGATATAGCCTATTAATGTTATTTACGAGGCATTGATAGGCTATATCGATATTAGAACAATGGTCACTTTATAATACCGATTATAAAGTCATGTCACTTAATAATCGGTATTATTAATTAAACAGGTGGCTATGTACCGAAACAATTTATGTATGATACTATTTTGTTTACGTTTTAGACGGTACGCACATTCTCACACTAATAATGAAGTCAGACAGAAAAATTGTATCAGTATGCCAAAGACAGCCCATAGCTATAATAATAATAGACACAGTACATACATACACATTACATTGCATACACCGCGCAGTACCTATTCAGACAGTGGTAAGTTGGGCGGAACTCGAGAAAGTGCAGCCGACATACCGTGTATGATTTCATAGCCCAGTGGCTTACTCGTTGCTGCGGTTTCTCGATCACGTTTCAACACACAATAGCAGTCGATGAGCCTTACTCTATAAAGTTTAAAACGACTGCTTTAACTTACATTAATTAAAAGGCAGACGTCCATCTTCATACGTATTGGTATTTTAGTAGATGTCAAATATAAATAAATTACTCACATTAATAATTCTAATCATATGGCATCGACAAATTAGTATGGAGATCCAAAAATGATTGCAGTCCTTTACAAGGGCAGTGTTGCGATATGCTTAATAAAGGACACCTATAACGGTTACAGGTGCTGGTAAATAATCGAGAATTGCACGATTCGAATACGAATCAGTGGCTTTGCAACTAAATGCGCACTTCCGTCGTGCAAACCCAACTCAAAGGGCTCGCGCAGTCGACCCGCATTCCAGCACCAAATGAGAACCAAGACTGACTGTTGGAATAACAAACTCATTGTTACGGAGGCTTAATACACGCAGTGAAGTCGTTAAGCCAGCTAGTTAGTTATTTAGTCTCTTGAGCCAATTGAATTACTTTATAATTGTATGATATACAATACAAGCTTATTCTTGGTGCTAGTTAGGTAGAGCTAGAAAATGTATCCTAATGCGATAGTGCAGCCGTGTACATAAATATGTTTAATTCAATTATAATTGGTGTTCAAATGTAAGTATTTAAGCAGTCAGAGTACAGGAGGATTGCACGAAGGAAATCCCCTTAAAGAGATGAATGAGACGAAACTGTTTACCGCTGCCTTGACAGATTCCTTCAAGCTCCTGGAATGGCAAGGACTTAGCATCAATATCAACGGCGAATACATGATCAAATCAGAAACGAAGAGATCCATAGAAGAACCGAAGATGCCGACATAGCCCGTTGGATTAGCAACCTGAACTGGCAGCAACTAATGGGCAGTCCACAAAGCGCGCAGATAGGCCGAGGGGGCATAAGATTCTGGAGTGACCATGAACTGGCAAGCGCAGTCTTGGACGGCCACCAACCAAATGGACCGAAGACCTGGTGAAAATAGCTTGGCCTCGTTGAATGGAACTTTTAAGCTAAAGATTTAAGAATGAAATAATTTATTTAAGCAATAAACAAAATTATATTTTATTTTAAAACGAGATATTAAAACTGTATTTATTGTATTTAACTGTATTTACTGTATGAACCTAACTCTTTACATATTAATAAATAAAGTGCTCTGATGAGAACTTATGTAACAATACAAGCTGTGCTTCAATTTGTTAATTTAGTTGATGAGAAATTTACGGCTACTTAATTGAAGGAGTTGCTTGACTCATGTAGTCGACTTCCTTATGATTTGGAATGAAGTTTGAAATTTACAGGTCCACCATGATAACGGAATCCTATCAGTCTTATTGACATTTATCGAAAGTTAGCTTCAATCAAGCGGCTTCTCCTGATTAATGATCTTTGAAATCAGGATCAATATCTACGTATGAATAGATCCTGCAGGGTCGGCAACGCGCGAGTGATACCCCTGGTGTTGCAAGTGTCCATAGGCGGCGGTAACCGCTTACCATCAGGCGGACCGCATGCTTGTTTGCCTTGAATGGAAAACAAAACAGTAATCGTGTGGAAAAAATATCACATTCTCTTCCATTTACCCAGACTCCGAGCAACAAATAACAGACAAACAGAAACAATACATTCCACTCTTAGCTTACGAATCTTTTGCGTTTCGTCTACATTCCTGTTGATTCCGGGTACTCTTATTAGACGAGAAGAAAATTTCTTTTTATATTACATACTTTCTACATACCTAATGTCCCGCATACTATTCCTCTACTATTATTTACAATATTGCTTTATAGGAACAGATGATTGTTACTCCAGTTGCCCTTAACATCTGAACAGATTTTCTAGAAAGTGACTTTTATACAGACTAATTAAAGCACAACATTCCTGAAGCATTTGTATCGACTGCATCCTATCTTGCGCGGTATCCCAGGCAATCTGGACTTGGGTCTTTCGGTTTTCTAAGCGCCGGTTGTTTAACCACTGAGAAATAACTTGAACTATCATTAAACAACAATAAGAATTGTTTCACTCGATAGTTAAAATTAATGAAATTTTGGGGTCTGACAGTATGAACAACCTGGCATTACCAGGCTTCCAACCAGAAAGATTGCCAGGGGCTTAACAAGCTATCTGAGCCTGAAGCACGGAAGTAAAGTTTAATATAGACGGGAATTCTTAGTTACATTGAACAAAGTTTCCTATACTATAGATATTACCCAATATGCGCATATTGGGTAATATCCTAAGTTGCTGCTCTCGCTATCGATGAAGCAGATGTGTCATAAGTAGCTTAATATGACACTGAAAAAATGTGTTACTTTCTATCATTATGTACAGGAATGCTACTGTTTGTTCCGAAAAAATGCTACTCCCTTTCAACGACGGGTATCACAGAGCTAGTGATACATCAAAATATATTTCACCTAACTATTTAGGGTACTTTGTCGAGTTGTGTCACACATGTCTAGTGTATCGCAATGTATAAATGTACAAGGTTAATTATAAAGGGCAACGAACGCGAGCGGATACGGCACGTCCTACACACCCACCCCTCGGGCTAGCGAGATCAGGAGCGTGTAACACAGCACATGGCATAATATGCGCTCGTTGACAGCCGATTTGTTAGAAACACATACGTAGACCAAGTAGAATATTATAAATAAGTACAGAATAGACAATCCTTAGTTTACTACTAGGTATTTTATCGTTGCGTCAGGTTTACTCAGGGACCACACAAAATGTGTAGTATGATACAAAGCAACTGCTATAAAAGATCGTATTTCTCGATGATAAAGCCGCCGAAGCAGAAGCACAGGCATCTCTTTCATCGGGAAATATAAACGTATATAACCTATAACATTATTTGCGAATTTTGTATACTTCTACTACGAAGGTAGCCAACCACCCTAGATAGAAAGAAGAACACCCTAGAAAGAAGTCTCCGTAACTAGTGGAAACTCAAATCAGAGATATAACTAGCAATTTAAAGTACCCTTGTGGTTATGATAGTCCGAGGATCGTCCTTGGCTGACTACGTAGATCCCAACCGGTTCAAGCCCGACTTACCAAACTTGGTCGATGGTTTTTTTGTGCAAGCTTACAAGACAAAGGACTTTTAGCATCGCCGGGGTGATTTCATTTTCACAGGCGACTGAGGTCACGCAGACATGTGCAACGCAGTTCCAAGTTTTTGTTAAGATACTTATTATTTACCGCAACATAAGTTAAATGTTCACGACGTTTTAAGTCTCAAAAAAAATAAGAATCTGATAAAGGATCAAATTTTTGGGTTATGTGATTCACTACACAGCAGCAAAGTTCTATGAGAGTAAATTTTTTTTTATTTATTACACTTCTCATTAAAACAATCGAAACACCTTGCAAGTTTATGGTTTATTTATCAGAAACATATAGTGAATAATACCTCATATTATTCATTATTATACATTTTGATGAGAAGTATTTATACATACATGCACGTAGATTATAATTTTGTGCAATGAGCCTTGAATATTATTGAATATTAAACTTTGCACCATATCCATGCATATATGCATAGGTTGCAACCAATACGTGTTATGAATATGTTATGTAGAGCCCTTGTGTGCCCCACACATAAATGGATCAAGTATAAATTGGCCTTCGGATTGACAATATACGCAAGGCACAATGTGCAGTGTATCGTGTTGTGTATCTTAATGAAACGTTTATGAAATATCAGCTGGTATCAACTTCCTCCCAGTACAAATATGATCAAAGAACTTAGCTATATTGGTTTCCTCTGCTAGCGATAGGACGAGATTAAAAGGGGGCCGTCGGGCTTGCGGGTAGTCAGGGTAGGGGCTATGGCTGTCGTGAAACGCAGGCTCGGGGTTGGCGGTTGCGCGATGTGGCTCGTGTTATTGAGGCACCATGTTTGGGCATTTACCAAGGATAATACATATATAAAATCTTCATCTTCAGCGACGATAAAACCCAGTCTCGCGCCACGATAAAAGGTGAATTCGATAATGAATATTTTTCAGAAAAATTACATACATAACATCGCGCCGAGTCCCTTACGGGGTAGGCAGGTAGAGTAAAGCGCCAGTTTCTCCACTCTTGCACACCTCTTTCGCTTCGCCCACATTCATCAGTCTCTTCATACATGCTCGCCGGTTTTGAATACTCTTGACATTCCCGTCCTTGAGTGTCCGATCGATTTGATCTATAGATTTGATGGAACCTAGTTTTCCTCCGCCTCTTCTTGTACAGAAATTCGTCCTTATCGTCAAGCTTTCTGCACTCACTCTTTCTATAATGTCTAAACCAACGCAACATGCCTTCCTTCATCTATACAATCAAACCCACTCTTTATTGCGGAATCGACCTGAGATCGCATCTTACCTGCATTTATGCTATTTTCATTTACCCTCTGACATACCCAGGATTCGCTGCCGTAAAATAAAGTGGGCACCAATATTACTCTGTGGACAGCGCAACTCGAGCATTCTTGCTCAGACTTTTACCAATCAACGTCGACGTAGCCGCAATCACTTGATTACCGGCAATTATCCTTTTTTCAGTCATTTTCATATTTTCCATCTCGTTTAAAAATTCAGAAAAGCTATTATGAGTTATTGTCCATATAGATAAGTGATGGCCCATGTAGACACTCAATGGTAACTAGATAGAACATCAGAGCATTATTAGAGCATGAGGTGCACTCGTGAAAAAGTATGTAGAGAATATGATGTGACACATTCCAAATACCAAAATGCTTCTTATGTAATAAAGAATTATAGATTCTTCACTTGAGCACTGTATATATGTTATAAATCATAAAGTAGCAATTCTTGTTCTAAACAATGACATGGATAAAATAAAGCATTGAGAAGATGGTTTATATTATGTGTGTACTTTGTTCTCCAGCATATATATGTATTTGAAATGGAGAGCAATATATTGGTGGACAAAATTCCACAGAACAAAACACTGAGCCAACCTGTATGTTGCGAAATAAGGTTTTCTTTGCAAAATGGTACTCTACTACTTGCAATAAGTAAAAACCAAACTCAAGACACATCAAGATATTAGGATACCAATAGTAATAAGTAGTAAGCTACATTTGAAAAGGCTAGCAAAGAGAACCCCAGAGACAAAGTGTCGTCCCCTTTATGTGATTTGATTAAAAGTGCAATGCATCATCAGGGATTGTTTATTAGACTTAAGTAATAAAAGGATGAAAGGATCAAAATTTATACTATTTTTCACCATCATTTTATCATGCCAAGTCCCTAACAGGTAGGCAGAGTATAGAGCGCCAGTTCTCTCTAAGCTTACATACCTCAATACTATTTTTATAATGCTAATTAGATTTTTTATCGAGATTGAGAGTTGATTCAGTATTATAATATTTTGATTAACTATGCAAATAGTACTACTTTATATTTACATTCTTATTACAGAGTAGTACTTAGTTGATTTATTTGTTTAATGTAAATGAGACAAATAAAACAAGTGAAAAGTCTAATTTGTCTATTTATTTATTACCTTTAAATTAATTTCAATCAAATTTAACAAGTACCCCATTTTTTTTCGAGCCGTGGTGGTAGAGTGATTGGAGCAGTTGCCTGCGACACAAAGATCGCAAGTTCGAATCCCGACTGCACCAATGAGTTTTTCTGATCTTAAGTACAGTGATTAGTCACACCATGAGCTTTACGGTGAAGGAAGACATCGAGAGGAAACCTACATACAAATTAAAGTAGGTTCGAATTTCAAAATGTTACCTATCTAACAGAGACAGTGAGGGGGGTAAACGATACACAAAAAAAAAACATTCGCTCTTGCCAAATTCGCGAAAGATAATTCATCAAAGAATTTAACTTTCTTGTAAAATTTATAAATTAAAATTTCTTTGAAGCTCAGCAACAATGATTAAGTTTAACTAAACACAACGAAAGCGTTTTTATTAAGTGTATTTTATATTAAACACGCCAGCGATAAATAAAAACAAGCCTAAAATAAAGACAAAGTAATAAATAGATCCCTATTCACTTACCTCGTACTTGATTCCGGCCAAACGTAGCCATGTTTCAACTTTCAAACAGTAGGGAGATGTCGATGGTAACAAAGGAGTTCGGGAGAATTGGTAGAGATATACCATATCTTTCTCGTAGTTTATCTTGTGGACTGATATCTTTGGCGGTAGGGGTTCAACTTTTTTCTCGTCAGCTTTTGCTTCTGTTTTTTCGGCTGAAGCCGGTCCATCTTCTTTGGTTGATCCATTGTCTGCCGGCGCGTCCTCCTTGAATTCCTTTTCTTTATTTTCAGGCATATTATTTGTTAGTTCCGTGGCCATTTTTAAAGTTATAATATTACTCAGTCTTTCGAAAGATTGTCTTAATTCACAGTAAAAAAAACACGCACGAATTAGCTTTCAGAATTGGAGCTGACTACTAAAATATAAATGTATCTTGAACGACGTACACTAACGACGCCACAAATCGTCGGACTGAGAAGGAATTCTTGTTGAAGCTAACTGCCGATTGCGCGCGCTACGTGCGAGCACAGATAAAATAAAGGTTCGAACGAAATGGAAGCTTAGTTAGACGCTAGGGTGCGCGCGCTGTTTTCACTGTTACCACCCGCCAACCACCGCAAGTCAATCCGTATTCCGTTTCCGCAAAAATTAGCTTAATAAATTGAATAACTGATTACCGGGCATAGACTTCATATTTTAATCTGCAACTTACAGTCAATTTTAATTTATTATCAATTGAATAATTTAAATATAAGTAAAAAGGTAGGTATTGCAAATCTCCTTCCAAATAGTCAACTCAAATTAGTAACCTCTATCACTTACTTATTTTACTATAGTAATATACAGATAACTGCAGATAACATTTAAAATTGTTCCTTTTACTCACTGAATCCAATATATACCAATTGTATATTGATCATTTTTTAACTGCTAAGTACTTGAGGTTGAGCACCAAACTTGAGCTGCATATTCGTACATCTTTTTTTTTGTATTGTCTCTCGTAGCGTGAGTTCTGGGAACTTTTGCTACTTAACCGGTCAATGGCGAGACCTAGCCCTCCAGCCAGGCACTTTAGTACTAAGCAACACAGCTAAGGGCACCCCCTGTGGGGTACGAACCTTGGCTTGGGGCGTTGCTGAATCGCGAGCAAGGGAGCTGGGCTAAACTGGTAATTTTATTTAAATATTATTTGGAGGGGGGATTTACGCGTTTTATTTAGCTCGGCGCGGGCCGGAGTTTGCGGCGGAGTTCGGGGGGGGAACATTACGGCTTATTCGCGCCGAGCCTCGCCGGCGAGGACGGAACAGTGGTCGGTTGTGTGTAGTGTTGGTATGTTTTTGTATAGCGTCCTGGAGGACCGTTATGTCGTCATCCGGTTCGATGACGGCATGTCTTGGACATTCTCCATTTCCGGAACCACCTCCCCAGGGCTGTGACCGCAGATTGGAGGTTGTCGTGAATTCCCTCGGGAGTTCTACCGTTGTAGTAGATAGCCATATCATCGGCGAATAGAGCGCTTTTAACTCGTCTAGGGAGGGGAATGTCGCTAGTATAAAGCGTGAATAGGAGTGGCGAGAGCACTGAGCCTTGCGGGACTCCTGCTCGTATGGGATGGGGGGGAAGAGAGTGTGCCCTGGACTCTGTAGTCGGAGCGGTTCGACAAAAAGTCCCGTACTATGCGTACTAGACGGTCCGGCACGCCCAACTGGTACAGCTTATATATTAAGCCGTTGTGCCAGACCTTGTCGAATGCCTTCGCCACGTCGAAGAGGAGCATACCCGTGGTAAAACCGCATTGGAAGCCGCTACTGACGTCTTCCACAATACGGTGAACTTTTTGGACACAGGAGTGTTTGGTTCGAAAACCGAACTGTTGGTCAGGAATAACTTTTTTAGAGTCTGCAAAACTCTTTAATCTGTTGTAGATAAGTCTCTCGTAAATCTTGCTAAGGACGTTGAAGAGACTGATGGGGCGATAACTGGAGGTTTCGGTCTTGGGTTTCCCTGGCTTGGGAATACCTATGACCGTTGCACTTTTCCAGGATTGGGGGAAAAAGTTATTGCTCATTGCGGCATTGAAGATGGCAGTGAGCAAAACTATGAGATAAGGAGAGAAGAGTTTGATAACTCTGTTAGTGATCCCGTCGGGACCTGGGGCTTTCCTGGGGTGTAGATCCTTGATCACTTTCCGGACTTTGTAGGCCGTGATTGGGGCGATGGGGTGGTCTGGGTCTTCGGAGGGTGGGAGAGTTAGTTTGCTTTCGACCTCGGCTTCCACCTTATCGAGATGGCGCGGGTTTACCGGCAAGGTGCTGGGCGTACATTGAGCCTCGAGACTGTCGGCCAGGCACTCGGACTTCTGGTCGTCCTGTTACATTTGTAAACTTAACTGCTCCCTGTGTTATCCCGGGCGTATGTGTGTGATGTATTAATTTGTTTCGATTTGACAACATTGTGGTCGGAGGCCCATTTAATGAGGTACATTAATTTTGTAATAAGCCGTGATGGCCGAGTGGTTCGAGTAACCTGCACCAAGATTGTACCAAGATTGCAAGTTCGAATCCCGACTGTACCAATGAGTATTCAGAATAGTGTTTGTCAAACCACAAATTAGACGGTGAAGGAAAACATCGAGAGCAAACAATCGTGGGAATGTGCGAATGTGGCGGGAACCCTTGTGGGAAGGCGTGAGGATATATTATAAAAAACCCGCCATTACATTTTACAATATTATATTATGGACAACCGGAAGTTTGGGATATTTTTAGGGGATTATTTTAATTAAAGGCGAGTAATTAGATTAATACATTGTGTATTTAATATTCTTCGTATTTATACAATTCAATTGAATCCTATCGTTTGTATATTATTTTATTTATCGCTGGTGAATTAATCTTCATCCATATACATTATGTTGGGTAGACACAAATTAACAGGCATCATTAGAAACCTATAAAAGGCAACTATTCTATTTATAATTATAATTTCATTTAGTACAACAATGTTGAGTTCAATAGTTATAAATATAAAAAAATACGACAGTCAATAATTAAATATTCTTCAGTTCATATATATACAGTGCATACAAATCTACTAAGTTAGGTGCAATTAATAATTTATAGCAGAATGTAACCATATTAATACTTTTAGTTTTTTAAATTTACAAAAAATATTAAAATATAAGGTTAATAAGATCACTAAAGTATTTTGTCTTAAAACTACTTGTGATTGATGATTTATATTGCATGAGAGTGATGTATCAAGGTCGTTAAATTTGACAGTTTAATCTGTCACTACTCTTATTTCTATTTTCTGTTCACAAATACTAATCAACTTACAAACAAGCTATAAACACGACAAAATGAGTGTATATATATTTGACTTATTGCATTTTCTCAACATTTATATACATAACGCATTATAAATGAAATAACACTTAAGCGTCGTAAAATAAATGAAAGCAAATGGATACTCTAGAGTGCAGTGACTATCCTTCCGCCCACAAATAGCTCTTATATGTATATGTTATTCTTACGCCTTCCCACAAGGGTCCCCGAAGGGGTAGGCAGAGGTGTATAGGTAATACCCACTTTCCGCCAGAGGTATATTAGGTGCCAACGTGACAGATGGCGAGTCCATCGCCGTTACTCAGGCACGGCTATACATACGCCTTTGAATTTCTTCTCAGACGTATGCGGGTTTCCTCTCGATGTTTTCCTTCACCGTAAAGCTCGTGGTGTGACTAATCACTGTACTTAAGTTTAGAAAAACTCATTGGTGCAGTCGGGATTCGAACTTGCGACCTTTGCGTCGCAGGCAACTGCTCGAACCACTCGGCCACCACGGCTCTAATAGTAAAGATAGGAGTAGTCATGCAAACCGTGCAATCAAGAACGTAGAGAAGAATATATTAAGTCCTCCCTTGTGTTATTGCAAGAGTCCCAAAGGGAAGCCAAATAAAGCCCGTAAATAGCCATCTGGAGAGCTTACTAGGAATATATAAAATGTTCCATGCTAGAAATAAATAAGGGTATCAAGCGAGATCTGATATGTCGATTGTGGGCCTGAACTTATGATTACTCTATGAAGCCTTAGGTCACGGCTACTATTGTATAAGCAGCTTTATCTATATCTAAGAATACTTAACGTTTACAGTTAGCAAATTTTTAGCTTTTAGTTACTATCATTGATAATATAATGTACTTGCACAAATTCAGAGCACTTTGGCAGTCCGTTACACACATGATAATGTTTGATTGTACTGTCACAAATGATACAATAACATCGATTCATATGTAGTGCTTCAATGTGATATCACATCAGCCTCCACACGAGCGAATTCAACGACTAATATATTGCTATGCTAATGTTCGACTTTTTATTTCCGTAGATGATATTTCATTTGATGATAGATTTTGGGATTTTTAAATCTTCATATCTTTTCTGCCAAAAAAAATTGCGCGCTGCGTCCCGCTATTATACGTCACTATGCTATAACCCCACAGAATCACTGTTTTTCCGGGATAGCAAGCGGGCTATGATTTAATCAGGGTTCTAAAATACCCGTCTCCAAGTTTAATAAAAAAATATGTGAGTAAAAAACATCTTTTTTACAAACTTTCGCGTTCACAATTCACACAAGATTTTTTGCAGTCAATTTCTCCAGAAATAAAAATGAACACTATACTGACAAATAAATGTGTTTCAAATGACAAGCGGTTGAATTGATCACCAGTGTATCGAGTACGGTGCTTGGTAGCGACCACTACAGCTTGCCGCCTATTCCGAGCTGGAGCTAGAACTAGATGGCGTATAGCTGTAGTAGTCGTTTTGCTAGGCGGTGTTTATCTGCTCTACGTTGAGATGCGTGATGAAGCGTAGCCTCATTTGCAGTGCCGGCCGCAGCTTCCGGATCACAACCTCCACTTCGTTCTTCATCGTGTCGCCGACGAACATGTACTTGATATGATACCTGAATACTTTGTAAGGAAAACTATTAAACACTAGCTGTCCCGCCCAGCTTCACCCGGGTGAAAAAGTTAAACTTCCTGAAACACGATCGCAGCGCAACCTATCGGGTCCAATTCTGATGTAAGCTATCCTATCTTTGAAGTTGGATCAAACAGAACACGGTGTTCAAATTTGATTAAAATCGATTAAGTAGTTTAGGAGTCCATCGCGGACAAACAACGTGACGCTTAATTTATATATATTAAGATTATTTCTAATGATTATTATCAACACGATTATACACAGACCAGATACACACCCAGATATATTACACAGCATGGGGTTCTATAAAAGGCTTGTAAAGAGAATGCGGCGAGTGATACTCCTAGAGTAGCAAACATCCATAAACGGCGGTAATCGCATGTCCGATTGGTATCCTAGTAATTTTATACCAATATACTAAAATAATAGGAAGTAAACAAACACGAAAAGATATATAACAGATAAACAAGTACATATTTATATTTGTCCAGTTTCGCTTGTATTGACTGTAAGTGTTGTATGTATAAAACTTTCATATATGCAAAATAAAAAAATCTATCAATCGTCTGGCTGCAGATTTCACAGGCTTAATGACTCGGAAAACGTTTCTTATTGGAAAGTAGTAATATTACAAGTGATTTTGATTCGTTAAGACTTCGTTACTTATAATAAGGAACGGGCTTGCTTTGAAGCTTGTTTCTTTTCTGGAACGAGTTTGGATAGAGATTCAACAAACGCGCTTAGTGAAAAGGATACAGCAAATCGCATATCGGGTCGATGTATTGAAGGTGGGGCTGCGCTTTGTCAATGTTCGCGAGAAGCTCGTATAGCGTGATGGTGATGTCCATCACGGCGCGGGACATGTCCGAGTTGAACCGCTGCAGAAAGGGGCCCACCAAATGGCACAGGAACAACAACTGCACCTCGGTGCGGATCTCCGGCGACAACTTCTCCTTAATAAACCTGAAATATTTAGTATGATTAGAGAAAAGATTATAGTGATAAAATGTCTCCCAGTTGATTTAAGTAACAAAGTAAGTCATTCAATGTATGAATGACGGTGTATTACATGTTTTTTTATAAATAGAATATTTTTTTGATCCAATAAACAATTTTATTAACGATAAACGCGTAAGTAAAATCGAATCCATTAATGTGTACGTAATAGCAGCTAGTAAAAGAAATTTGAGGAGGGCCCACTTACTGAGGTACTTGCATAATCTGGCCGGCCCCGGCGTGGTACCAAATCGCGTGTGCAAGCGCCAGCGTTAAGCTGTACTTATTCTCCAGCATCGCGTTCTTGGTTGTCGTCAGGTTG
This sequence comes from Drepana arcuata, assembly GCA_016069955.1. NCBI lineage: Eukaryota > Metazoa > Arthropoda > Insecta > Lepidoptera > Drepanidae > Drepana > Drepana arcuata. Next base: position 13,476 of record JACCPG010004145.1, on the reverse strand, counting down.
AACAGCTGGAAGGGCGTGTTCGGGTACGCCCACTCAACCATCTCATTATTCGTAATGAGGTCGAATATTCTATCATGTAGTACATTCCAGTAGGGGTCTGGCAATGCCGCCATTATGTGCCCCACTGCGTTAATCCACAGCTGTATTTTTGTTGCCGGTATAACGACGAAGCCTTTAGTTACAACATCGAGGAGACAGTTTCCGACGAAATTAGGCGCTTGCGGCAGGGACATCAGTTCTACGCAGGTGACATATAGCGAGTGGGCCGATGGATTGGGGTACTCGTTGAAACGCCAATCAGTGTTCGGGAAGTGGGAAGTGCCTGTCATTGCTTCAGTAATGTTAAGACAATTATTAAACTTAGCAAGCACAATGATAATAGACTATATTTTAATAGAACTAATTGCAGCACAGTCTACAAACAGGGAGTTATTTGTTCAAACTTATTCGCTTTTCAGGTCGTTGATCCGTAGATAAGCTTTGAGACATATATCACTACAATGATGTACCTGCGACGAGGTCAGTGTAAATAATATGAACGTGATATTGCAATTATTCATATGGATGTGGTAATTGTTTATAATATACGGTATACCAATATACAGTATTTGGTAGCCAGCATAGTTTGAAACCTTTATTATAAAAAAAAGGATACTGTCCACCATTCTGTTCACCAGATTGAGATAGTAGTTTAGATCCGGCGCCCACCCAGAAGACTCTACTTCAGAGCTGCTGAGGTAGCTGTGGAAGGCATCCGACGTCGCCCACCCGGCGGGGCGAACCTCCTTCAAAGATCCCAGCACTGCATACACTAGTTTCCTCTTCAGTAAAGGTTTATCGCGCAGCTTGGACTCGTAGTAGTGCAGGGTGTTGTACAAAAATGTTACGGGACGGTCTGCGAACAGATTTATCGATTTTTTAACACGGGTTTCCTAAGCACTACGGTATCTGTTATTATTATTCATTATTTATGAATAATAATAACAGCTTTACAAAACATATGCAATACGAATGGATCTAAAAGAAGAAAGAAGACGTAGTCCACGTACCAATTCCGTAAAGCACATTGGTCGAACAATCAAAAATTGTTGCAGCAAAGATACGGCAAGTGTATTCGAAATAAAGAAAAATAAAGAGTTTCGTGTATAAAGAGACCGGTTCATAAACATAAGAGTTCACTTTCAACGTATGCTCCTCTCTCAGCCTAGCCCGTATGAGGAGTCCGTTTATGATAAAAATAAATTCGTTAAAGTGTTCGCGACAAGCAATCTCCGCGAGCAAATGAGAGCCACCTGTTGTCTCGATAGTCAGAAAGCGACAAGTAGGAATAGTGACTTACCATGGAACTTATAAAGATACCCCAGGTGTTCCAACAGTTGCTCCAGGTTTTTGCTAACCTGAGGTATCTCCAAGTGCCTGTGCACGACTATGTCCAAGACCGGTATGAATCTCAGACAGACATTGCTGAGGTATACGGGGATAGGCCCGCCGTATGCACCGCTAGCTTCCTCTGGAGCGAACTTTTCCGGGTATTTCCTGTGAAACACTAGATGTTTGTCGTACCTAAAAAGAAAATGTTATGATAAAAGCAAAGAATGTAATTGATGGTATAGAAAAATAAGACAATGTAATAAGAATTACTCATGGCTCTAATAGGTCTAGAAATTAAGTGGAATCTTAAGACATGATGTTTAAGGAGGTCTATAATTTTATTTACACTTAAAAGCAGTTACGGTAATAACAGATTAAATATACATATATGATGCATTTTTTTGCAATTTCAAACATTAATGAATCGTGTGTGCAAGTAGCAGTTGATTACCAATTATTTTGTTTCCAGTGCTCTGGCGAGTTTTCCTTGACGAAATCTTGAGCTCTGTTTCTTAATTCCGAGCCTTTCAATAGTAAGAGTTGAATGATGTAGAGGCACACTTGACTCTCATTGCCGTCCGGGTTGGGGCGTAGAACCTGGCCAAAGTCAATATATATGACACCACCAACAACTAACTTTACTTACACATTGCTTTGGTTCTGTACTATTTCATATAAGGCTATGTTTTATATTTGTATTTGTATGGTAGAAATATATGGTTCAAAATAAATTCCAGGACATATGTATACTCGTACTATAGAAAGGGCGGCTGGCCTGTTACGTTAGTACTTTAAAAAGGGGATGTCATACTGTTGTCGAAAGACGTGAAACCCACCAGTATAACAGCGTGACACATAATCGTGAAGTATTAATGATGTGTAAGTTACCAAACACAACACGAGCCGGTCGATGGTGACGATGTTGTACTTCCATATGATGTCATTGATGGCGTCCACACACTTGTTGATGTGCGGCCCGCCCGCCGGGTTGGTCACCTCGAACATCAAGTAGTCGCAGAACTTGCGCAGGTGGGCCGAGAGGGCGCGAGCGCCGATGCGCTCTAGAATCCTTCACGACAAAATGACACAAATTAATATTATATAATACTAGCTGCCCGCCCCGGCTTCGCACGGGTGCAATATTAATACTAATACTATGTAAAAGATAAAATTGGTTATGGTGGTTTATCCTTTACAGATAATTAAATATTATCGCGGACATTTTTATCGATCATTTTAAGATATACTATTCCGTTGTACATTTAATTGATCTATCTCGTAAGGTTTATCCAGCGTTTGCGATTTAAGCGCACAAAAATATGTTTCTATCATCACACTACAAATCTTTGAATATTTCTTTATTCATTAAACATATAATATAAACCTTCCTCTCTAATCACTTTATGTATTGCTGATACCCGCAATGAAATCCGCGGAATAGCTTAAAAGATCTAAGCGAACAGACAGCGGAAGGGATTTCTTTTCAATCGAATTTTTGCAACAAATTAAACGCAAGTGAAGTACGACTCTCTCGCAATTGTTTTCCCAGATGACATTTGTATTTCGCGTCATAATCAATCTATGGTACGCGCTAGTTTTACTTGTTATCAATTTACTTGTAACAATCCTTACTATCCTAACTTATAATATTATAAATGTGAATGTAAGTTTGTTTGTTACGCTTACACGTAAAAACAATCATAAAAAAATGTACACATATTCTTGGAGGTATAAGAAGTAACATAGAATACTTTTTATTGAAAAAACAAACATTTTTTACGAAAGATAAAAATGCCGTCCACGCCGACGAAGTTGCAGGCACAGCTAGCATGCAATAAATATTCTATACGAAGCTAATTGATAAAGAGGCGAATTTCGAATAATCTTGGTTTCCGTTACATGATTGTTATTAATATTGTTTAATATTTGAGCATCATCGATGTTTATGGGTGAAACAATTTAAATTATTATGAAAGTCACAAATAACACTCGGTTAAATGTATAAATAATCGATTACTCATAAAATCATTAAAAACTTTAAATAATAATGAACAGATATTGCTAAGTTTCAAACCAAAAGGAGCTTTAGGTCAAAAGTTTCTTTTAAATATGTATCACCCCCGCATTGTCGTTGAAGAATGGACTATCATCAAATTCATTCTATCATGCCAAAAATGTTTCATAAAATCCGTTCTTAGCCGACCTCTACACCGCGTAAGGAATACTCCTATCAAATTTCAAGTCAATCGGCCTCATAGTTCCTGAGATTTCGTGATGAGTGAGTTCACAAATGGGATCTTCTATATATTTATAGATATAGTCTAGTTGTCCCGCCCAGCTTCGCTTGGGTGAAAAAAATAAAAGCCATGGACCCAGTGGCGCCATCTATCGGGTCCAATTGTGAATCTAAACCATTCTCGAAACCACCTGAAGACACACGGAAAATTTTATTAAAATCGGTCCAGCCGTTTACGATTCTATAACATCTTATTATTATTATTATTATCTATCAGATTAATGATATAAATCATAAATGAATATGTTCAAAATATTTTTTATTTGCCAGTAGGCATCATATCCCTTACCATGAACACATAATGCAATATCTATAGCAGGGCCAGGGCGGGGATTCTCGAATCATTAAGTGGCTTTTCTATTGCATGCAATAATTAATAATATAAATAATAATATATCCTCACGCCTTCCCACAAGGATCCCCGAAGGGGTAGGCAGAGGTGTATAGGTAATACCCACACACCCACTTTCCGCCAGAGGTATATTAGGTGCCAACGTGACAGATGGCGAGTCCATCGCCGTTACTCAAGCGCGACTATACTATACATACGCCTTTGAATTTCTTCTCAGACGTATGCAGGTTTCCTCTCGTTGTTCTCCTTCACCGTAAAGCTCGTGGTGTGACTAATCACTGTACTTAAGTTCAGAAAAACTCATTGGTACAGTCGGGATTCGAACTTGCGACCTTTGCGTCGCAGGCAACTGCTCGAATCCCTTGCCCTATCTTAATGTCGCGTTTGCTTGGGATTTGCATAAATTAGGGACACGAGGCTCATGTCCATTGCATTTGCGGTGCGTTAGCAAAACACACAAACTCAGGGTTGCGAATCTCTTTTTATGGAGTAAATATCGAAGCATATTATAAGTCGTTTTACACTTTTCGATATTGCAACATTGAAAAGTGTAAAGCAAATGAGCATATGAATAAGTTTGACACGAACTTGAAAGCGATGGGGTTGATCCTGTTAGTTTCGAAGATCATTTTCCACAGCAGACAGAGGAAAAGCGGCGTGCCCGGCACAGAAAAGTGTGAGATGATGTCGTTATCATTCGCCATCGAGGTCCACTTGCGGTACTCCTCCTCCACAGATTTCTTCAACACTTGTTTGTTCTCTTTAGGGGCGGGGTTCTGGGAACAAGCCATCGTATCGCAACAATTGCAAAAAAATGCTTTATAAAGTCAGATACTAAAGAGAAGAGAAAAACACACACACATCACATAATAATTCATAACATAATACATATTTAAACTGCCTTTTTACATCAAACTCTTCGAATCTATACTAATAAATATACAACTAAATAATTCGCTTTTTAAAACGGGCAGAATTGTGCACGAGCAAATTTCTGTTACTACTTTAGTTAATATAATCTAGTTCGAAATGAAAAACATATTTTCGATTAAAGATAATATTTACTGAGGACGGCTGCCCCTTGTGGACAGGCGTGATGTTCTTTTTTTTTATATACCACATGGATTGCAAACAATCATGCGGTCCGCCTGATGGTAAGCGGATGATATATCATTATTATTATATATAAATAAATTTAACTAGTTTAATGGTTTTATAATAAAGTGAAGATCGTTCAATTATACCTGTACATAAATACCGGCTCTGATTGATTTTCTATGGGAACACAGGTGTAGAAAGTGTTACCTGAGCGAAAAACTCGACGAGCACCGGAGGGAAGCACTGCAGGGTGTGCTGCGACCACATGTGTGGTGTGTTGGTCATGATCGTCGTCAGCAGCTCCTTAACCGCGGCACCGTCGCTGCCTGAAACCATAGGCAAGTTCCATTTACCACCGAGAGCTTTAAAGCACGTTTTTACAAGAAAAGAATATTACATTCAAACATACGTATCGTCCCACCGAGTCCCCCACGGGACAAGCAGAGATCAGAGCGACCTACCTCTTTCGCTTAATCAACATTCACCAGTCTCTTCGTACATGGTCGCTGGTTTCAGGTTTCGGTATTTACAATAATCTACAACTTATTAATACAAAGTTAATAAAAAGCCGTGGTGGCCGAGTGGTTCGAGCAGTTGCCTGCGACGCAAAGATCGCAAGTTCGAATCCCGACTGTACCAATGAGTTTTTCTGAACTTAAGTACAGTGATTAGTCACACCACGAGCTGAACGGTGAAGGAAAACATCGAGAGGAAACCTGCATACGTCTGAGAAGAAATTCAAAGGCGCATGAATAATCGTCGAACGGCGATGGACTCGCCATCTGTTACGTTGGCACCTAATATACCTCTGGCGGAAAGTGGGTGTGTGGGTATTACCTATACACCTCTGCCTACCCCTTCGGGGACCCTTGTGGGAAGGCGGGATATATTATATATATTATTATTATTAATACAAAGATAAATGTATGTAACCTGCACCAGTCATATAAATGCCGCGTGCCAGAGTCAGAACCAGCACCCGGTTCAACTCCTCACTCTCGGATGAGACGAGAGACTTCGGTTCGGAGACAACTCTTGACATTTGCAGTTGGACGCCGGAGCTGCCGAGGCTTGTTATCAAACGGAGAGCTGTGCTTTCGAAACTGCAAAAAATTAGTTTTACTAGCATATACATGGCATAATCCCTTCAAATACTGAAAAATAATTATTTATAACCCCACGCCTACCTCCAAGGGTCCCCGATGGGATAGGCAGATGTGTATAGGTAGTACCCACACACCCATTTTCCGCTAAAGATATATTTTTAGGTGCCAAATCAAACTAAGCAAAGCTTTTACTATGGAAACTAGACAACAAGAAATATACATGAAATATATATAATCTCTCCCTTGTGCTTAGGGTCCACTGACTAGCGAGAAACTACTATTCTACAGGAAGCCACTGGAGTATTAACATACCCTATGTGCTAATCCAGTTAATAGTCTATTTATTAGTCCTGCCGTGATTAAACTTTCGCATTTGTGATATAGTTAGGAAACATTACATAAGACTAACATTTATTAACAGTTACTAGTGTATATTACACAAATATGCAAGTCTCTTTAGAAAATAGCAAATATTAGTTGTATAACTTACCACAGCTGCAGTTGTGTTTGATTTGCCTGCGGGTACGCCGCCAGCGAGTGTATGTTGGACAGGAGCGTCACTCTGTAGTGCGGCTGTATGTGATGTATACGGTACGAAAACATATCCAATAAGTTGTGCAGTATACCCCAAGCATGAGACTTGAATACATTCGGCAGCAATTGATCTGCAAACACCATTAATAGAACGTATTGCTTGTTCATCATAAATATGTATTTCTTGCATTTAAAGAACAAAAACTTACTAATAAAACCTTTGATACCGATCGACTCTATTTCAGTATAGACCAAGAGACGGCTGTAAGTCTCCACTAAGGCTGGAGCCATCATACTGCTTCCAGGCGTGTTTGTCTTATTCTGTGCCAACTTCGCGACATGCGTCACAATGGAGTGTATCAGAGACATCTTGCAGTGCAGTGTCAAACTGTCTAGGATCCACATAGACAATGGAGCTGTTGGTAATGGTGTACCGGGGCTGCCGTTAACTTTTTGACTTCCAAAAAGCGATTCGATAATTATCCCCATTGGACGAGCGTAACATTCTTGGTTAGTCGAATATGCATTGCATAATAAAGCTATTCGATAGTCCGATCCCATCAGTGTTGGTGCATTGTTGCATTTCATTAGTTGGTATAAGAACCTGCCAAGAAAGTGACAATTTACCATCTACCGGGCCTTCTAAGTATCCTTAATTGGCCACCTGTCTTTTACAACACAAAACATGCAACTACCGACCGAACATTACAAGTACAACCTTTACAATATTGATTTAATTCAGGTTCAACCAGTTGTCGGATATTCAAAGGCTTGTGATAAACTTTCTATATTTCCTTAAACTTATAATCACTATTGCTGTGACTGAGATGTAAATATATTTCTCTCTCACACTCGCACTGGAATTATATCCCTTGGAACTATATAATTAGTCTGTTGCTGTCGCAGGAATTATTAGGCTAGCTACTATCTAAACATAGTCAATGTTATGACAAAGATATGACATTGATAAAAACAAGTTAATTAAGATAGTAATGAACTAATCTAACATACAGTTAATATAATGATTTCTAATACATACTCATACTGTGTTTTTAAGTTCAGTGGCATTGTCATAGTCTTGTGCTCTGTTTCAGCTTTCTTCAGCAAGTGCATCCAGATACATACCACTGCCATTTGATGGGTGCAATGGGCTTTTGTGCAATCAGGAACAGGAAGGGGTTCTTTTTCGGGATACAAGAGCTCGTGAAGCTTGATTATAGGCAAGAAGTTAGATAAAGGGTTCCTTTGAATACTGCCTGATATAAACTGGAGAAGGACCCACATCAAGTGATCTCTTCCTTTCTTCATATCATGACCAATCAATTTCTTATGCAGTCCCATTACAATGTTCGGGAATTCAGCAAATCCAATTAGTATTAAATATATCACTTGAGATGACAGATGTAACCAACACCAGTGTGTTGAGGACATTTCATCTTCTTCATTCTCTTGTTCACTTCTTTCCATGGGTAAAATCATTAGTTCAACTAGTTGATTCTCTAGAGCTATACAACGTTGCTTATGTTGTTTTTGGAGACCAAGCATTGAACACATCATATCCCTAGAATAGGGCTGCCGTAAAACATGCCTCAGCAGTGCTATTTGAGGTTTCAATAGTTCATCATCATACGGCAAATTTCCCTTGAGGGAAAATTTCAGTGTAGTTGGGTCTAGCCTCCATGGATTCACAAGGTGGTCCGCCAAACTAGAAAACTCAACAACTGGCAGCATTTGTGAATGTCCAATTATAGATACCATTTGTGCACATGGCTTGAAGCTTTCCACAAAACTAGTTAATAGCTTGGCCAATTGCTAGAAAATATGTACAATTATGAAAACAATTATAATGCATAAATATTAGGGCATAAATTTTGTTCCTTACCCAATGTGGCCAATTATTATTTTCTGGATAGTCTTTCCTTATTTCCGTTACAATAAAGTAGGCAGGTAGTAAAGAGGCATTTCTGTCAAATATATACTCTAACACATTGTAGAGGGCCTTCAACTGAGGCATTGTACTTGAATTAAGCCTAACAGGCAACAAGTGTGCCTTCTCTCTACAACCCTGAAAAACATAACATTCCTGTTTAGAAATATATCTTCACACCCTCCCACAAGGGACCACGAAAGGTAGGCAGAGGCGTCTAGAAATCCACTTTTCATTGGTGATATAATTTAGGTACCAATGTGACAGATTTTAACTGCACCATTAAGCTCAAGGGTTGCCTAAACACTTACTATGTTTAGAAAAACTCATTGGGACAGTCACAATCCGATCTTGGAATCTTTGTGTTGCATGAAAACTCAACTCACTCGGCAACCATGGCTTGTAAATCATCACTAAAACTTACTCTAAACAATACAGACCAGACCCGAGACAAAATCCTTCTTTTAGAGTAATCTTAATAAATCTGAACTAAGCAACATCAATCACCAAATGCCAAGGGTAGTATACTTGCAAGACTAGTGTAGAACTCTCCTATATACTTAGACTGCAGATGTTACCATTTGTGTTGGGTTCCTCCTAGAAGACTGGTCTTCACAAGGAATTGCTGGCTGGTAGAAGGAAGACCTGTGTTTTCCTTAAGGTACTACCCCAATCTTCATATAATATGGGAAACAAGGAAGTAATACTCCTAGTCTTATCAATATTTATAAGGTAGACAACATCAATACACTTATTAAATAATATTCAACATACCTTCATTATCTCTCTGACACCCTTATAGTCAACACCACCAATAATCTTTCTTATCAAATTGAAGCATTCAATCCAGAAATCAGCATTTTGGTAGACAAGTTTCTCATTTGTTAAAATACAATCACATACCATTCTGAAGTAATAAAAACAAAACACAATATTTCTAATTAATTAATAGTTCAGTACAAAAGAGTTACGTGTATCAATAGAGAAGGCATGGCTCAGGTTCTACATTTCATTATAAAACATCAATTCAATAGCACCTACCTTGCTTGAAGAACATTTGCATTCACCAGATTCTCTAAAAGTATAAGCAAGTGCTTTAGCTTATATCTGTTGGTTAGAATAGCTGACAATGTCAGGTATTGCCGGATAGCTGATTCCTGCAACTCTGCACTCATTGGAGACATGACTGCGCTCAACTTCTTTTGATACCTTATTAATCTCTCATTCTCCTGGTCAGGTTTGTGTACCAAGAAGCAACTAAAAGCTTCCTCCACTGGCTCCACTCTCTTAAATAAATAAATTACTTTAAAAGTACTTTTTAAATTTAATTACATCAGTTAAAAGTTGTTTTGATAGTTTCAAGAATAATTTTCAAAGTTGAAGCTTTCGCGCGGCAATAGGACATGTGGTTTTATATATAATTTCAATATAATGGCCTTAAATAAAATAGCTTTGTTTGGCCAACATCACACTTTCATTATTTTCTCAAGTAGCTATCCGAAAATCAAATGCGAATGGCCTAAAAAGGATTATTCTCAACGGTTCTAAGTTTCAGAACCACTTACCAAAAAGTCATTGACGATAAACACCACTTGTGAGTCAGCCATATTTATTGGTTATTCCTATGGCTTTCGAGTTTGTTATAATGTATTCATCCCATGTATAATATCAATAATAAAATGCCAAGCCACCACTATTGATGGTAGTGATCATAACCAGAATCAACCGCGCCGACATGACGTCGATAAGTTCAAAGCAATAGTTTAACAAATATCGTATTTCGCCATATTTTGTTAAACACATTCAGTAGAACATGATAAGTTAATAAAACTAATCACTGCAATATTTTTAATTCAATATTTCGTGATAGAATTTGAAACCACCGACGCGACGCTACGTCCTGCTTTTTACTGTCAGTGTAATGTCAGCTGACATATTTCGGATTTCAGCTCAGAACAATAACTAAAGCGGATTTCAGAGAGCATTGTCAACTGTGGCAGAAGACTCAAGACATTACAAATTGTAATGATTACATGGCGTTCTATTTTATTTTAGTTTGTATTCCTAGTACTACTATAATAGTGACGGTAATTACTCTTTAATTTCCAAAAGTGCCATAACAGTAAAAAAAAGATCAATATTTCAGAAAATGTTTGCTACTGACGACTCGCTGTAAGCATATTTTACAGCGAGTAATGTAATGTAACTGTAATGTAATATTAGGGAAATATATCTTAAGAAATGGTCGGTCATTATTAGGGAATGTATATATATATATACAAAATACATAATTTATAATCACCAAGACTCCCTCACTGGGTAGGCAGAGAGATTAGTGCCAGGGCCATTATGTTTATAATTTAAAAGATGGACGGGAACGTCAAGGGTACTTGAAACCGACGAGCATTTATGAAGAGACTGAAATGTGAACGAAGCGAAAGGGGTATGTAAGTCGAGAACTGGCGCTCTATACTCTCTGCCTACCCCGTTAGGGACGTGATGGTCGGCGTGATGATATGATACGATATAAAAGATCAATGAATTTGATACCCCAATACCTGGCTGGAGGCCTAGGTCTCGCCATTGACCGGTTAAGTAGCAAAAGTTCCCGGAACTCACGCTACGAGAGACAATACAAAAAAAAATATATATACCCCATTTGAAACCCATATTAAATATATCAATTAAATACCACTGGTGCCTTAGAGTTATAAAAACCTATTTATATAAAATGGTGGGTGATATAATGATAGAAGAGTAATCTCTGTGGTAGCGTAGATCCATTTGTACTTAGATTTAAAGAACTATAACTATTTGCTTAGCAGTCTGTGGTAGAGGTGGATGTATTAAATTACTCTATCGTAATTTAGTTTATGGATGGAATGAAATGATTGACGAAAGAAGTGGTAGACACTTACAATATTCCAATTACAATGTATTATTTTTACTTTTATGAAATTAAATAGATATTTACATCCATTTTATGTTTCCTCAAAATATTTTAACCTAACATAGTTTCTGGGGTAATGGATTCTCCACCTTTTTCAACTCACTCTGAAGCCCCCCAGATAAGCGAAGACAGTGGCTTACTGATTACAAGTGGATCTTTTTCCAGCGATTCAGCGAGTGGATGGCATCACATCGCATCCGAGGTGAATTTATTTCAATTGTCGTGCCACTAATTACACCAATGATTTATGTTCTTTATCATTAACTTGCACTCAGATTATAATAGTAGAAATGCATTGCGATTTTATACGTGTATTAAATGTATACTTGCCGAGGTTTACTAGATATATCTTTTACCATATTTATAGCCTTTCTTTGTGGATTCTGTTTATGCAAAGTGAACATTGAATTGATCATGCAAATTTTTCTCACACACCTATTCATACCCTTTACATGTACATGAAGGTATCATAGGAAATGTTTTCATTGTAAGATGTTTTGCCAGACAGAATAAACTCGAGTTTAAATATGTTGAGATTCAGCAATACCTTGTGTCTTAATGCAAGTTTTCTGGGTAAAATAGTATAAACATTTTAAACATAAAAAAAATTTAACAATTCCAATCAATAGTCAATGGAGTGTAATTGGATAGTTCTTAACACAAGAAGAGACAGTTGCAACCTTTTCTTATATTATTATTTCTTATCCTATATATCTTTGTTAAACTTTATATATATGCTAGGTCAAATGTGAAAAGGTGTGGTGTAAATATAACACTGTTTTGTGGTTTTAGTATTGTCAGTATTGAATCAGGTAAACTTAAATAACAGTAAATTTGTACAATTTTATTATTTGATCAGCACCCTGACTGCTTATAACATTTTCTCTTATTCTAAAGTATGTCAGAGAGAATACCAACATAATAAAGCCTCTAATACCATGTAGCAGGTTATTCGATCTTCACACAGAGAAGTTAATAGTGACAATAAGACAATGCATTTGACTTGATAGTAAGCAGTTACTGCTGCCCATGTATGCTTGAAACACCAGGGGCTTCACTCAGATTTGCCAAATATTTTTTATAGTGATATCTCCATGTCTGACATTATTCTGCTCCTCAACGTAGGCCTTACTAGTGAACTTCCTTAATAGGATAAATAGCTATAGTATTAGCATTCCATATGGTGATGTCCCAATAAGTTATATGCTGTTCCTTTACTGCTTTATAAATTAAATTGTAATATGAGGATAAAATCCTTATTATCTATTTGTTGAATATTGTAAAAACCTGTTGAGATGGATTCTGTATAGATAAAAGTTATTATCTCTAAACTACTAGACACATTTTGATGGGTTTTGGCCAGGATAAACTATAATTTATTGTTTGCATGAAATAAAAGGGCTTGTGTGACTGCACATTGATATTCTTCTAGGAAACTATAATGCTTATATGGCGAAGTTATCTTATTATCCACTGTGTGCATCTTTGGCAAAAAAAAATTCAAGTCTCAAATTAAGCAAAGCTTGTACTTATTCATATATATATGTATACTAGCTTATGCCCGCGGCTTCGCCCACGTGGTGTTCGAAAAAGTAGATTATGAAACTTTTGGGATTAAAAAAAAACGTAGCCTATGTCCTATTCTTAGATATACTTTCAGCCAAATCAGATCAGCTGTTTTGCCGTGAAAGAACCGCAAACATCCAAACTTACAAACTTTCACATTTATAATATTAGTAAGATAAATACATAGGACATCAAAGAGCGTATCACATAAATATTTGCCCTCGGCAGGTATTGAACCTTCAATGTCAAGCTTCGCAGTCAGGACCTCTGACCACT